>JAJIZL010056779.1:0-43684 GCA_023969395.1 Amblyomma maculatum
TTTCTTTTCCTTCTTCCTAGAGCCATAACAACATGTTTGCTCTGACATAATGCAGCAAACGCAGGCTTTTGCGTTTCGCCTGCGTCAAATCCGCCTCGGTAGCGCCGCCACGGTGGTGAAGTGGTAAGACGCCCGACTACTGTGCTGGAGCAACCGGATTCGATTCCGACCGCCGGTGGCTGCGTTTCAATGAGGGTGAAATAAAGAGGCGTCAGTGTGCTGTGCGATGTCGAGGCATGTTAAAGATTCCCAGGTGGTCGAAATTTCACCTGGTCCCTTCGCACTGGCACCCCTTTCTCTCTTTCCACTTTCTCTTCCATCTTCCTTCCTTCCCTTACGGAACGGGCAGGTGTCCACAGCACGTGTGACAGATACTGCGCCTTTCCATCTTACCGCCTTCATCAAGGTGCAGGCTTATGCCCGATAGTCCGGCTTATGCCCGATAGTCCTAACAACCGAGCCACTGCGGCAGGCTCCACGGAACCATCTTGGTGGTCTCCTGGAAAAAATGGCTGAGGCTTAGCTTGGTTAAGCCTGGTCAGATGCGAAGCATATTGATTGCTAAACTCGGCTTTCCCTGGTTACACTTGGCTAAACTTTTCTTTCCTTAGTTACACGTGCTTTTACACGGTTTAAACTTGGGATGCACAATGTTTTCCATCGCATAAAACTAGGTAATAGCATGACTCGTTCATCTCTAATCTAACTGTGTCACCGACACGCACAACGAACATGTCGTCCCCCAGGCCAACGATACTCGATTGCCACTACGCGAATATGTACGCAAAGCAAAAGCTCTTAGAACACCGAAGTGCTAAATGAATCAACGATTTTGATTTCTTCGGCAACAACACGGTCGTATGGGAAAGCCTCCCCGTAAACTACCCGTAAACAGCATTTGCGTCGCCGGCGATGTAGAGATTCGCACAAAGACGTCAGCGTATCACGTGGTGTGACGTCACCTTACCACGTGGTCCGCACGGCGTGGAACCGCAGCCGACGGCGCGAGCCGGTCCCCCGTCTCTCCTCTCTCGTGACGTCAGCGTATCACGTGGTGTGAGTTCACCATACCACGTGGTCCGCACGGCGTGCAACTATGGTGGCTAGTGCAACCGCAGCCGACGGCGCGAGCTGGACCCCCGTCTCTCCTCTGTCGTGACGTCAGCGTATCACGCGGTGTGACGTTACATTCCACATTCTTTGCACGGCGTGTAACCGTCACGAAGGGCTGTGGTTTACCTCTAGCAATATGCTTCGCATAAAAATGTTTTTGCTGCTTTTAACTGAATCCCGCTCTGGTGGCGCAACGGTTAAGGTGCCCGACTACTGTATCGCAGTATACGGGTTAGAACCCAGAACCGGCGGCTACATTTCGATGAAGGCGAACGGAGAGGCCTCCGAGCGCTGTGCGATGTCAATGTTGTTGTTGTGGCTGTAGGAAGAAGGAAAAGAAAATGCACAGGTCTGCTACTGGCTCTGTAGCTGAGCCACGTCTGTTGCCTCGTGCAGACAGAAGGAAAAATAGAGAAGAAAGAAAAGGAAGAGGGGGAGAAAGACGCGCGCCGCAACAACGGCCGTCGTCCACCACCAAAGCGGTGGCGGGTGCAAAGACGGCCTACAATAGATAAAAATTCGGTGGCAGGCTAGCCCCCGCCGCAAGCGGCGGTGACCGACCTGTCCCTGCCCCATCAGGTCAATGAACCTCAGGTGGTTGGAACGACTCTGGAGCCCTCCACTACCGATTCATGTTTCTCTCTGCGCTTTCACTCCCGCCTTCCTCTCTTCCCTTATGGCGCGGGTCGAGTGTCCACAGAAAAAAAGTGAGGCAGTTACCGCGCCTTTCCCTTCCTATAAATAAATAAATCAGTCCACATAATTGGCCCGGCCGGGGTGGTGCAGTGGTAAGACGCTTTGCTGTGTGATGTCAGAGCAAAGATCCCCAGGGGGTCGAAATTACTCCGTAGCCCTCCACTAGGGTTCCTCTTCTCTCTTTCCACTTTCACTCACACCTTCCTCCTTCCCTTAAGGCGCGGTTAAGGTGTCCACAGAAAAAAAATTGAGACAGTTATCGCGCCTTTACCTTCCTATAAATAAATCAATCCACATAATTGTGACAGATACTGTACCTTTCCTTTCTTGTAATGCAATCATCGATGCTTCCATTGACCGTCCACGTTGTGTTTGGAGGTTGCGAGTAAATATAAAGTTATGTTATCAGCGACATTTGTGCGCAACACGGCTTAAAGATGGCAGAGTGGGATATCAGGAACACGCAGGTAGTAAAATGAAGCAATATCCTGCAATTCTAATGATTCAGGTGCAAACAATTCGAGTTACATAAACCTACTTCGATGGGCACTTTATGCTGTATGTGGCGCTTAAAACGGTTTCGTTCGCAGTAAATTATTGAGGTTAGCGACACCATTTTAAGCGCTATATTCGGTTGACGGACGCTTGGGTGAATATGAAAGGCGACACTTTTGGTGGCACGTTACATCAAAGCGGAGCACATCTTTCTTGACTGCCTAATTCCCGCAGCACTCCTAGAGCGTCTGAGAGATACCTTCGGCCTCCTCGGGATCCCATACCCCACCGCGCTACTTCGACCCGCTTCCAAAGGAAGGGCGCAAGCAGTTTGTCTTGACATTGACAGAGGTCAACTATCAGGTGTGGTTGGCCCGCTGCAAATCGGCCTACTCGAAGAAGACTCCGAGCCTCCATGAAGTGAAAGCCAAAATCAGAAAAGAACTATGGTTTCACCTAGAGAGAGAGAAACGCCACTTAGGGAGAATGAAGTTTTTTTGAAGAATGGGGACACCCCATGGTGATCTTCAAAGAAGAAAACGGAAAACTAGAAGTGAGATATTAGAAGACTTGCGAAGACGTGCACCACCGGGGTGGTGCGGACGTGGTGCATATGTACTGCGACCCCGCCCCGGTGGGAACAGGCCGGATTGCATGAGCCCCTTGGCTGGGAAAAGCCCGCTCCCCGAAACAAAAATCCCCCCAAACCTTATGGTGCGGGAGGTTTTGCCTGGGGTAGCCGTAGGATGATGATGGTCGCAGGTTGAGGCCTGTACCCTCACAGGAGGACCGCACCTAGTGCATCCCTTCCATCTGACAAGGCAAGGCGAACACAGACCAGGCTATTTCGCGTGTATCTTCCACCTGCGCTTGTTCCCCGTCTTATTCAACGCAATGTCCTATCATGCTCTCCTGACGCTGGTCACACCTCGGGAGGCCCGGGGATCGCGGGGATTTCTGGAGGCTAGACACAGCTACTGCACGCAATCCCGTGGCATTAGCTGAAATCAGGGCAGCAGTAACAGAATCACTACGCAGAGGCGAGACATCGACAAATGGGACGATTTAAAACAAAGCTGGAGATCCGCATGCACAAGAGCAAGCAGGAAGTGGAAGAAAGCGGAGACGGAACAGATCTTTGAAAGTTTACGACGTATTCGCATAGTGCGAATGGGAGGCTCTATGTCAACTTATCCAGGAATACCTCGAATGCGAGCGTGACCGATATAGCCGCCTTTTGTGCAGAAGCTCGCAGCCGTCGGCAAAGGCATGGGCAACTAATCGACCAGTCTCGGATCCAGAAGTGCTACGTCTGGCACGCACGTCAAGTTCCGCTCGCAGTAGTTCATCTTTCATAGAAAAGGTATTAGTTGAAGATGGGAGCGAGAGCGGACTGCGTCGTGATATCGAAAGGATGTTCTACAAGTGGTTTAGTGATGCTTTTATGCCGGAATGCACGCAAACTGCAGAAACACTCAAGAATGAAGTCACTAAATTTTCTCGTAATCTTCCACAATTGGATGATGCAGAAGGAAAAAATTTAACCTCCTCCACTGACAAGCAAAAACTGTTTTTTGTCTTGAAGACTATGAACAGCGAAGCAGCTCCCGGAACGGACGGCTTACTCGTCGAATTTTACCGAGCCTGCTGGTGAGAAGTTAGTGACGCTTTAGTAGCTCTACTAAATGCACTGCTGGAATGCAAAGGAATACCTTGATCTATTGTAGAGGGCATGTAACCCTCCTGCCTAAACCTGGCGCAGATCTTACAAAACCAGCATCATGGAGACCAATAACTCTTTTGAATGCAGAGAACAAAATACTTGCAGCCCTACTCGTCCAACGTCTTAAAGGACGATTAAGTAAAATAGTTAGTCCTCTCAAGACTTGCTCCATTCCTGGGAGGAGCATATTTTCCTCTCTCAACCTTATCCGAGATATCATACAATACGCGAAAGCGCGGGCAGCACCAGGCCTACTGGTTGCTTTAGATCAAGCGAAAGCTTTTGACTGCCTTGAACATCAATACCTATTCGAAGTTTTGCATTGTTATAATTTTTCCAGAGTTCGTCCAAGTTCTAGAACTTTTGTATTCGAATATGACTGGGGAACTGTTGTTGAATAGAATTCTAACACCAACATTTAATGTCACAAGAGGGGTCCGGCAAGGATGCCCTCTTTCTCCTGTGCTTTTCGTGTTAGCAACTTACCCACTGTTAAGGCACTGGCACAACAACACAACAATAAAGGGTCTTCCAATGCCAGGTTTCAGCCGCGGTTACCCTTTTTCTAAAAGATGTTGGCAGCCTTGTAGGTGTCTTTACAACTTACAATGTTGACTCCACTTTGCCGAGTGCCAGAGTGAATATCGATAAATGCGAATCACTAAACTTGGGAAGTAACATCGCTTTACCAGGTGGAATCAGACAGGTAGATCACATGCGCATATTGGGCGCTACTTTTTGCGCAAGGAGTGTATCTCCGCACACGTGGAAAGATATTGTCAGCGGGATACGACGACTGACTGAGGCTGTGTCTGTAGGATCCTTGCCTTCGGAGGAAAGAGCTTATTTATATAAGAACGTAATGTGTAGCAAGCTCTGGTTTGCAGCACGAGTGGCTTTACCACCGTCATCAACGGTATACGCACAGTGAACACTCTTATCTTCTCTTAATTCTAGCTTGGGAAATCTCAGTACTTAACGCAAACATCCCTCCGTCTTCCTAAGGCAAAGGGAGGCTGGAGCCTACCATGCGTAGTCACTTTCAGCAGAATTCTCTGACAAGGTGCATTTGATCTTCTAGGTGACGAATCTTACCAAGGAAGGGTATTATTACTGTACTGATCAAGTCCTTACAAGCGTACTCTAGTGCCTTGAGGTCTAGGTAACCTAGCACCAGCAGCTGCTGTGCAAGCGCCCCAGTATGCTGCAGCACGTATGTATGCACAACTTGAAGCGCTTCCGAATGTACTGTGTCGATCAGCACCAGTATCCAGGCTGTGTGAAACCATGTGTATGTCGGCCCCGCTATCGAACTCTTTACCAAGTCCGACATACAATTCGAAACCTGTTTCTTCGCGTGACCTGCCATTGACTGTCAGAGATGTCTACTGGCAGTACCCGTGGGGCATCTTGCCAACCAGGGACAGGCTGAATAGATGGGGCATGGTGCCAAGTAATATAACTTGTACTCAAGTAGAGACCAATGATCAACCTATAAAAGAATGCTCCGAATGCTACACATGCTCCGAGACAGCGGAACAAATTTGAATGCTTGGTTTACTATACGATGATGTATGTACAGGTACCCCAAAAGCAATACGGAGCACGCGAGTTGTGGCTGAACTGGAAAAAACTGCATGCCAACGCGCTCTATCAGAGATGCGCGGCAAAGAACGAGGGTACGCCGGCACATCCGGCTTACCCACCTCGATAACTTGATGCTCGCGTTATCGCCACCACGAGCGAAGCTGCGCTGCTACCATGAATGCTCACCAGGGGCACATTCAATACATCATGCAAGGGTTCGTTGCTTCTCCGCGCCGTGTAGAAAGTTGGCGTTCGGCAGCTCGCGCTTAAAACTTTCTCAGGAATGCTATCATTTTTAACCTGCGTAACCGCCGTGGTTCGCTCTTCGCTTGGCGACGAGTTTGTGATAATAAAACTAAGCAAAATTCACGAAGGACGCAGAAAGG
The DNA here is from genome assembly GCA_023969395.1 of Amblyomma maculatum. NCBI lineage: Eukaryota > Metazoa > Arthropoda > Arachnida > Ixodida > Ixodidae > Amblyomma > Amblyomma maculatum. The sequence continues at coordinate 6,001 of JAJIZL010056779.1, forward strand.
AGAAGCGAGACACAAGCGTTGATGCAACAACGGTTCGTCGTCCTCTCATCGTCTTCCCTTTCTGCGTCCGTCGTGGAGTTCGCGCTGTTTTTATTCTGATGAACAACCAACTAGCTCATGATGTGTTCTGTGGGTTTGTGCGAGACCTATAGAATACAAACGCTTATCTATCGCTTTGGCAAGTGTGGTCAATGTTTTCTTGGCTCAAGGAAGCGCATTAAAAAATAGCATGCCGGTGTTGCCTTTAAAGACAGGAGTTAATTAAGGATCACTTCCCTCGGCCCAAATTTGCTTTATTACATTGGAGGAAAAGAAGACAAACAAAAAACGAAGTTCTCTCTCATTTATTCGTCTGCGATCGGCTATATTCTACAAACATGCAAGAAGAATATGACAACAGGTTGGAGATGATTAAAAAAACTTCTAAAGGCTTTTTTTATGCAAACTCAAAGTTTAAAAACAGGTGAAGCTCCGCTTATGTTAATGACATCGGTCATACGCCGAGGAAGGGACTCATATAAAGAGTCGACGTATCCGTTACTATCGCCTCCCAGAGGTCACCTGGACCCATGTGGTCATTGATATGAGACAGATTACTTTTCAAAGTTCCCCAAACGTTCTCAATGGTGATCATACTGGCACGTTTTAAAATCCACTCGAATAGATTCACAGCCTATTCTTCAAGTAAGGCTTTCACAACTCGCTCAGTGTGGATGGGGTCTTGCTGCAGGACGATTGATCCATCTTTAAATGACCTGTCCAGCTATTACGGGATGAGATAGTGGTCGAGGACGTCGCAGTAGCTGGCTCCGTTAAACTTTGATGGTTCCCCAAACGTTCTCAATGGTGTTCATATTGGCACGTTTTAGAATCCACTCGAATAGCTACACAGCCTATTCTTCAAGCACGGCTTTCACAACTCGCTCAGTGTGGATGGGGCTATAGTCTTGCTGCGGGAGGATTGATCCATCTTTAAATGGCCTGTCCAGCTATTACGGGACGAGATAGTGGTCGAGGACATCGCAGTAGCTGGCTTCGTTAAACTTTGATGGCAGTCTAATAAGAGGACAGAGGCTTTCTCCACTGACAGCTCCCCAGACGTTCACGGCAAAACGACCACTGCTAATTATTTGCGTCGCGAAGTCGGGCAGCTATCTATGTGCGAAATAATAATGCACTGATCAACTCCTACGTAATTCGTGATTTAAAAAAAACTCGGTTTCCTCAAAACGATGTTTGTCAAGCCACAGAGAAAGAGAAAAAACGTTTCGGCTTATAGAACATAAGTAATTGCTGCAAGAGGACTTGCCCATGTCTTACTGTTAGTTAACACGCTGTCTCTTTACTTCACACAAATCAATCTTATTCGGACATGCCTGCAATTACTAGGACGCCAAGCACGCCGCTGCTGGTCCCATCTTAAGAAGTTGATTCGCCAGTCATGCACAGTTCACTGCTCGTGGGCGCGAGCAAATGCTAGGCGCTGTGCCGTCTGGCTTGCCGTCAAATACGGCTTCTGTGCCGCCACACATCTACTTAATCCGGCTGTCTGGAGACGTTTCCGAATGGGCCCAGACTGTTGTCTAGGCCGAGGACATCTAGAATTTCTTTTGCTCTCAGAAAAGGATCCGTACGGCAGCAGCGACGATCAGTTAGTCAGCCTCAGCCAAAGTGCACCACTCGTTACCTGGACATAAAGCATCGCCAAGGCGGCCACCTTCATCCCTGTAAGTTAGCATAATCCGATTCACTACAGTTATCGACCTTCATGTCCTGCAGCATATTTCTCGTTGCGATACAACCCGAGCGCATAGAACAATTTCGCGTCTAATATCCAGTGGAACTCTGGGTGACATTTTTCGTGGAATCGGAATTTCTGCAACGTTCGTTTATATATACGTGCATGTGGGCGTTTTTTGCAAAAGGCGTCTAGCCTTCTCATCGATTATCAAGGGGACATCATGAACGAAGCCAGCTACTGCCAGGTGCTCGTCCGCTATCTCATCCCATATGACTTGGATGACCCGTTTAACGATGATGTACTCTTCTAGCAGTAACACTGTGGTCCCATCCACATTACGCGAGTCATAAAGGTTTTGCTGGAAGAACCAGCTGTGGCTGCTGTTGGAGTGAACGCCAAAGGTCGCTGATATGGACATAAGTGAGGTCGTTTGGTGAACGTTGGAAAGCAATCAACCTCGTATCAGCCGTAGAACTTGTCCATATGACCTCTGGGTGGGAGGCTATCAAGAAGATGTGGGACAACCTCTGAAAGCTACGTCTATTTCTCGTGCGAATCTCTTTTTCGTCTCTTCGTTTACGTCGTAAACCCACTGGGGGCTTTACCGGTTATGAAACTTGAATTTGCATAATATGGCACATTTCGATGTTATTTTTTACAACTGTTTCCTTTCTGCCACTCATTTCTAACTTTATATGCTTAACGTTTCGTTCTCCAGTGTAACAAAATGAATTTGCGTTGAAGAAATTGGTCTTGAAATATCAGCGCACTTGCTATGCCGTTGAGGACTTATTTGTATTAAAAACAGCAAATGCATGCTATTGTGTTTTGTTTTTCATGTGCTGCCTAAAGCGAAACAAAATTTCACCGCACCTTCCAAAGTGTTGCACGAACGTTTATACTAGTCCGTGCACAAACTCACCGCCAAGTGAGGCGCAAAGATCGGCTGTTACGTAGACAACAATAATGCAGTTATCAACGAAGCATAAAGCGCACAGTGCCGATGGCAAACACTTCTGCACGGCCCGGACGAACAACAAACCATGCGGTATTGAAAGCGCCTCTGGTGGGCAGGGATGGTAGCAGCGCAGCTTCGCACTTTGAGGCGATAACGCGAACATCAAGTTATCGAGATGGGTCAGCCGGATGTGCCGACGCCCCCTCGCTCTTTGCCGCGCATCTGCTGATAGAGAGCGCTGGTATGCAGTTTTTTCGATTTCGGCCACCGCTTGCGTGTTCTGTGTTACTTTTGGGGCACCTGTACTGTGGCATTTCCGATACGTATCCGAGAAGTCGAGAAGACGAAACATAGCAATGTTTCCTAGGTGCGCAAATTGCGTACATTTATATATGCTCATTTGGAGGAACGATTGTTTGTTTTGGGAGAACAAGAATTCCTCCGTCAATGGTCGACACGATATTTTCTTGTATCTAAAAACAGTGCTTTTAACTGCTTGAGGGTCTGTGATGTAACATAGCGGCCAGTTCGGACCTACACTAGCAGCTGTGTAACCTATATGGTTAGGTCTCTATTGTTGTCTTTCGTAACTTTTGGTTATGTGCAACAGGATCATTTGCTCTTCTGATTGTCATTTCTTAACAACATCCATGCTTACATTCAATTTTAATTTGGGTGGTGTTGTCTTCTGGTTGTCATCCAGCATTGTGTCTTGTTTTCACATGATTGTGTTAATCCCGTGCCATGATGTTGACGGGTTTGTTTTGTACCACTGGACCTGACATGTCACCTTCGGATGTAATAAAAATTTTTCTTTTGCCTACGAAATAGTTTTATGTAACTGGAATTGTTTGCACCTGAATCATTCAGGATATTGCTTCATTTTACTACCTGCGTGTTCCTGAGCTCCCACTCTGCCATCGTTAAGCAGTGTTGCTCGCAAATGCCGCCGATAACGCATTTTTATATTCACTCGCAACCGCCAAACGCAAGGTGGACGGTCAATGGAAGTATGGGTGATTTCATTACAAGACAGTTCACAGTAAATTACGGAGCTCAACGAGAGGAGGTGATGAGGGGTGGCAGTTCCTGGTTCTACAGGGCTGGGACGGTAGGTCAACGCCGTTTGCGGTGGGGGCTAGCCAGCCACCGGATTTTTATCTGTTGTGGGCCGTCATTGCACCCGCCACCGCTTAGGTGGTGGACGATGGCTGCTGCGGCGCCCGGCTTTCTCTCCTTGTTTTTCTGTCTTCTCTAATTTTTCTGCTCTGTACGCACGAGGCACCGGAGGTGGCTCAGCTACAGAGGCAGTAGCAGGCCCGTGCGGTTTCTTTTCCTTCTTCCTACAGCCACAACAACAACAGCTCACCGATCCCAATTGCGGTGGTTCGAAGTTGTTTTTTATGTATATGTACCTTATAGTACTTTGGTCTGTGAGTAATGTGCGTTTTTGTATGTATGTTTGTACCCAATAAATTCTCTTTGTGCTCTCTCTGCGTACGCGGATGACATTTCTCTTTTCTGGCCAGATGCTGATAGCTACCGCATTTTCTCGGGAGTGTTTTCCCAGTACACGGCCGTGTCTGGGGCTCAGCTGAACACAAAGAAAAGTCACGTGCCAGCCGGGGTCCCCTTTGTGGACGCGGTCCACGTGTCTTGGAGTACTATTTGAAATAAGCGGAGTATCGGCTCGCTGATGAGACGAAGCAGTTTCACGCACGACTCGAATGCTCGCTGACGCCGCGCGCTTCGAGCTGTCGCTGAACTCCAGGGTCGCGTTAGTAAATCTCCGGCGTGCGCATTCACATTTTATGTGGCGCGAGTGGCCGTCTTGCCGCCTCGTACGGCTGGCCGTCTCGAGTCTTTGATAGTCCCTTTCGTGTGGGATGGTGGCACGGCTCTCGTCGCGCGCCACCTCTTGCACCTACTGACTATCAGGGGGAGGGATCGGGCTGCCTTACAATAACACAATAGCTCGAATCATCATAGCTAAGTTAGTTACAACACTGCTAGATAGTGATTGGTTCCCGCGGCAATCGCTCTTACTCTACTGGACGAGCACAGCTACTCGAGTTTTCACCGCGAATCGGCATAGTGGCCCGCAGGTCGAAAGGCCACACCCGTTCTATCGCGTCGCAGCAAGTTTCAGGCAGACCCTAGACGCCGACCTACTCGAGGCGGACATAGACGCGGTTCCACCGACGGTAGTTAGTTAGATGGTCGCCAGCTTGCGACTCAGCCCGGATGATCAGCGGCGCACCTCAATTAATAGATGGAGGCCTTGGGCAGTCAGCCTCCGCCCTCTCTATCGGTGTTTTAGTGTCGCCGGAGGAGAGACGGCACTCCAAATGTAGAAGAGGCAGTTGTAAGGCTGCGTCTGTGATTTGTAGTTGAGAATATGTGAAAATGTATTTAACCATGCAGTCTGTATATAGGATGCTTTCTGTTTGGAGACGAATGAACTTTGCGTCGCTTGACACACTCTTACGCCGCGTCGCTTCTGACCGCAGTATCCGAGTGTTTCCCATCCCAGGTGAGGAAACGGTTTCTGTTTTGGCGTACACAGACGACATTTCTTTGTTTTTCCGAGTTACGGCAAGCGTATCAACTTTTCTGTGTATCTTTGACACTTACGCAGGCATCTCTGGAGCTACAAAAAACAGTGTCCTCGCTTTGGGCGCTTTTCTAGACATGCTATCGGTACTCATTCCTTTTGTGGACGTCGAACCAGTTCCCGGCGTCGGTTTTGAGCCAAGGGGAGTTTGTAAATGTGTTTGGAACAAATTAGTGTCCCGAGCGAAGTGTTTTAGCTGAGGCAGGGACGCACAGCCTATCGCTAGCCGCCAAAGTGGCCACAGTGAGAACTCGAATGTGCGCATATGCATTCTATGGCACTCGAGTAATAATAATGCCTTTGCGTATGCTGAGCCCTTTGGCGTCACTCGCACCCACGTCTGTTTGGGATGGCGCTTCTTCGTGTGTTGCCCGCCACCTTTTACGCCTCTCATTGGACCGTAAGACCACGGTCTCCCCTGCATTTCAACAACAGCACGCATTTTAGCGTTGCAGCTGGGCAGCGAACTCCTTGAGTCTTAAGCATACCTAGGGCACTCCATATTGTATACTGGCTTGGGACAGCGCGGCGAGCGTTTACTTCTGATCGCCATCTAGGTCCATAAGCCGAGCGTCCATCACCCGTTTACGGGGTGATGCCCGGAATGAGAGCTACGCTTGACAGAGGCTTCCCAGATGGTAATCTCAAAACCACGTCTACAACACGTTTTATTCCAGCCACTGTAATTTTAGCAAACTGATTGCTTTTAGGCGGCTCACTCCGGAGGAAAGTAGCAAAACCTCGACGTCAATTTGGCGCACTAGGGCTCGCGCACGAGTACCGAGCGAGGTGCGAGTCGGCGTCCATAATTTTCTTAGTTCGTTTGATTGAGAAACAAGATGTGGCGCTCTCCCAAGGCGGAAACGCCCAAACGTTGGAAACGCCCCTCAGCGTGGTGAATTGTGCCAAACGACCAGCGCGCCAACTGTGCCGTAACAGAAACGTTGCAGCATGTTATTTTGGGGCCCGGTAGCACGAACAGTGTGGCATTTAATAGGACGGCCTTATAGCGTGCGCACAGGGCCATGATCAGAGGGGACGGAGGGTGGCTGCTCCTGGCCCTGATGGGGCTGGGACAGGTAGGTCACCGCCGATTGCGGCGAGGGCTAGCCTGCCACCGAATTATCTGCTGTAGGCCGTCATTGCACCCGCCACTGCTTCGGCGGTGGACAACGGCTCTTGTTACAAAGCGTTTTTCTCTCCCTCTTCTTTTTCTTTCTTCTCTATTTTTTCTTCTTTCCGCGCGAGGCAGCGGAGGTGCCCCGCCCGGGTGGTGCAGTGGTAAGACGCCCGACTACTGTGCCGGAGTACCCGGGTTCGAACCCGACCACGGCGGCTGCGTTTCGATGGAGGCGAAATGAAGAGGCGTCCATGTGCTGTGCGATGTCAGCGCAAGTTAAAGATCCCTAGGTGGTCGAAATTACTTCGTAGCCCTCCACTATGGCTCCTCTTTCTCTCTTTCCACTTTCCCTCCCACCTTCCTCCCTTCCCTTACGGCGCGGTTGTGAAGTGCTCGTGAGGTGGTCACCAGATAGCGGTCATGTGTGGGTGACGGCGTGCCCCATTCCCCTTGGAATCTGCGGGTCGAGAGATACCGGCGGCGCATACAAGGTGTTGCACAATTAGTCGCGCGCTGTAGAATGCTTCTCCCAGCTAAACCGCGGAATCCTTGCAGTTCAGATTTCGCACAGAAATCACATTTTGTCGCTAGTATTTTTTAATACTAAATTTGTTTGGGGTACTTGCCTGATTCGATCAGAAGAAGTCAGATGTTCCCATCGCCTGCGGCGGCGGCGACGCCAGACGAACCGCTACCCCAGCGATGGGACTGGTGGCGCCACCTCATGCTACTTACAACAACTCAAACCTTCTGCCAGAAACGCTCGCCCCTTCTTTTCCTGCTACAGAGTTGTTGTTAGCAGCATGAGGTGGCGCCACCAGTCCCATTGCTGGGGCAGCGGTTCGTCTGGCATCGCCGCCGCCGCAGGCGCTGGGAACATCTGACTTCTTCTGATCGAATCAGGCAAGTACCCCAAACAAATTTAGTATTAAAAATACTAGCGACAAAATGTGATTTCTGTGCGAAATCTGAACTGCAAGGCTTCAGCGGTTTAGCTGGGAGAAGCATTCTACAGCGTGCGTCTAATTGTGCAACACCCTTTAGATGTGTTGCCTGCTTCCTATCCACCTGCGCTGAGAAAAAGTGAGGGACACTTAAGCTTCACATTTATAGGTATGAGGTGACAGCGCCAATGGCGCCTATTTGCGGATCCCCGTTTGTACACTATGGACCTAGTTAATCGGTTAATCAATAATCCCTTAATTTGCGCCTCTCGCAGACACTCAGCGTACAGTCGCAAGCTACCACATCATGTCCACGGAAAACAAGTGAGACAGTTACCGCGCCTTTCTCTTCCTATAAAAAACTTGGAGGACGCTTAAGCTTCGCCTTCAAGAGTGAAATGCGATAGCGTTATTGCACCTCGTTCGCACCGCCCACTCATTCGCTCGGTATGCTCTTGAGTCACACCCGTATCAGCATCATCCGCATTGGCATCCCCTCTGAATTCGTCAATTGGTGCCTCCTGTGGTCTGCGTTCTAATGCTTCTCCGCTGTACGCCGCTGCGCTACGGCGCAGCGATCACGTCAGAGGCGTCCGGCATGAGACGTTGCACCTAGCAATCGCGCTGTGAGCGGAAAGAGGAGCCGCGTCGCCTAAACACCACTGTTCGAGTGACGCACGCTGGATGTTGGAAGGGGAGAGAGCGAGAAAACTTATTAAACGCAAGGGTATTGGGGCATCCTCGCACCGGTACCCGCGCGGCCCGAAGGGGAGAAGCGGGTGAGCGAAGATAGTGATCTAAAGAAAGGAAAGACGCTTGATTCTACAACCCGTGAGGGTGCACGGCGAAACGTCAGGGGCGAGTGGCGCGCCACGTGTCGGGGCAGCGCCGCACATTGCGAGGAGGGGTTCTTGTGTGTTTGCCGCAAGATGGCTCAGCATGTGCGCAGAGCTCAGAAGAAATGTAGCGGAAACGTACTTCGCTACTCGTGTAACTGCGACTTCTGTAAGTAACATGCTGATAATTACCGATATACACCGCAGTATAACGTTCGACGGCACGTTTCTAAGGCAACACCGCATTCACTAGGAGCGCTTTTGTACCGCTTTCAAGCATCGAACTCGTAGCTGAGTGACTGGATCAGTGTGCTCGATGAACTGGCTGTCCTCAAGAAATTTTAAACCTTTCGTGACAGCCGAAGTCTGGTTGTTGCGAGTTTTATCATTATTGTGGATCTTTTTTGAATTGATGTGAACTCAAAACAGGCAAAAAAAAACAAAAACTCTAGGCTGAGTGGTAGCGTCTCCGTCTCACACTACGGAGACCCTGGTTCGATTCCCACCCAGCCCATCTTGGAAGTTGCTTTTTATTTATGAAGTGCATGCCGGGATTTATCGCTCACGGCCAACGCCGCCGACGCCGACGACACCGGCTTTTCTGCGACACGAGCTCCTTAATCCGCGCGAGGCAGCGGAGGTGGCTCAGCTACAAAGCCAGTAGCAGGCCCGTGCACTTTCTTTTCCTTTTTTCTACAGACACAAAAACACCGGCCCCCCCCCCCCCCCCCCATTCGGAAGAAGTCTGCGTAGAATAGTCGTTAGCGCACTCGGTGAGTGTGAATGGCAATGTACGTTCACCATGTCATGTTGATTAAAGAGGTGCATGGAGCCCAAAACGAAGACCGTAAGGAAGTGAGCATTCTTGATTACCTGACACGACTGAGGAAAGTTTTGGTATAAGAATGCACTCGATATCACAGTACATATTGATCAGTAATAATAATCGGTTCACAGGAAGGGAAAGTTGCAGTATCTGTCACACTTGTTTCTGTGGACACATGAACCGCGCCGTAAGGAAAGGGAGGAAGGTGGGTGTGAAAGTGGAAAGAGAGAAAGAGGAAGCTGTAGTGGAGGGCCTCGAAATACGTTATACCACCTGGGGATCTTTAGACATCGCACAGCACACGGACGCCTCTACCGAAACGCAGCCGCCGCGGTCAGGATCGAACCCGGCCTGGCAGCTGCGTTTCGATGGAGGCGAAACAAAGAGGCGTCCGTGTGCGGTGCGATGTCAGCGTACGGTAAAGATCGCCAGGTGGTCGAAATTACTCTTGTGTTTTCTAAGTAGGCATTGAAAGAAGTGTTCAGCGCGCTCAGCTGCGACTCGGAAGGCAGGTGGTTCGGTCTTTACACCAAAACGCTGCTGTGCCCGGCAGTTTTAAAACACTTTGATCTTGCCTGTACAGGAAAATTCCCGCCCTGTGTGGAGAAGCCTTCGGACATCTTCCACATGGTATGGGCATGCCAGTAAACCCCGAAGTTCGCCCCTAAACCTAACCCCACCCGGGAAAACTGGGAGGCAGCCCTGCTCTGCTGCTCCGACCTTGCAAGCCAGAAGGCCCTGGTCCACCGAGCTCGAGCTGTCGCTAATGGGCTCCTGTAATGAGGAGCCCACCTATTTATTTCGAGAGGTTTCCACGGCTACCTCAAGCTCCCTTCCTGAAATAAAGTTCTTCACACACACACATACACATACCTCATGGAGACAGGGTTTTCCTACATGTCTGTTCATGAGGACACGCTCTGGTGACATGCTGTGGGGAAACGCTGTGGTGACACATTTTGGTGACACGCCCCGCCGGGGTGGTGCAGTGGTAAGACTCCCGACTACTGTGCCGGAGTACCCGGGTTCGAACCCGACCTCGGCGGCTGCGTTTCGATGGAGGCAAAACGAAGAGGCGTCCGTGTGCTGTGCGGTGTCAGCGCACGTTAGATATCGCCAGGTGGTCGAAATTACTCCGTAGCCCTCCACTACGGCTCCTCTTTCTCTTTCCACTTTCACTCCCACCTTCGTCCCTTTCCTTGCGGCCGGAGAGGTGGCCACAGAAAACAAGTGAGACAGTTACTGCTCCTTTCCCTTCCTACAAATCAACCATTTTGGTGACACGGCTTGCGTTTTCATGACGCCACTCGTGAGGCAAGGAATACTATCGCGTTAGAAAAGTTCTCTCTCCTCGCCCATCCTTCATGGCTGCTGAGCATGCCGGCTAAATTCACAAGACGGTTCCCAGTCGCATCGTTTGGGTTTTATTTAATTCGAATGCATAGACACCAATGTGCTCTAATTTATTTTTACGTCGAAGATTATCACTTCCCCAAAACAAGTGGAAAGTGGTTGGCATTCGTGTACAAACGAGAAACAGATGTATCAAATGCTGTTAATTTTTCGTTTAGACATTTGTTACTGAAATCAATTTTTGTGCATTCTGTCCTCCTGTATATAAGAAAAATCGAATACCATGTTAATTATGCAATTAACAATGGCTGACAGAACCGCGGAAAAAACAAAGCGGACATAAGCGATCTCATAAGAACAATTAGGCCTCATCTTCATTGAAAATGTTTTTTATGAAGAAGATATATTGTGTTCCTAAGATGTAATGCAACTCATGGAGTATCCTGATATGTCACTGTGCTTCTTCGATTTGCTAACTTTGCGCAGCCCCCGCTGGCTGCCAGAAAATTCACTTCTTACAGACAGTGGCATTCTGGATCCATGGGTTCCGTGGACAAAGGAGAATAATGTTGCGGTGTTTACTATAACACACCCACAAGAAAACTTGATGCTAACAATCCATAAGAACATGCTCGACTGTCTCACAGTCTCTGACCTTAGTCTACATCAAATAGTTTTTCCCCCACGATACTAAGATTTTCTTTTCTGCCATCCAAGCCTTCAAGAACATGCTCGACCGTCTCGCAGTCTCTGACTTTCTACATCAAATACCGTTTTCCCCCATGATAAAAAGATTTTCTTATCTGCCATCCAAGCCTTCAAGCCCGCCGGGGCGGCGCAGTGGTTACGGCGCTTGACTACTGTTCCCAAGGACGCGGGATCGAATCCTGGCCTCGGCGGCCGCTTTTCAATCGAGGCGAAAAGCAAGGCGCCCGTGTGCTGTGCGATGTCAGTGCACGTTAAAGAACACCAGGTGGCCGAAATTTCCGGAGTCCTCCACTACGGTGTCTCTCATAGCCTAAGTCGCTTTGGGACGTTAAACCCCACAATCCAAACCAAACCAAACCTTCAAGGCCAGGATCGAAATATGAAATTGAAACGACGTTTTTGCAGCCGACCATGCAACCTTTCGCTTTTCGTACACCCTTCAATATATTTTTTAATGTGAATGGCTTACTTCGCTATGTTCACAGATTTATATCCGCAAATAACGGCTAAATATAACGGGCACATACCTATGGGGTAGCAGCGTAAAGCTAACGAAAAAGTTCAAGGGCTGCTGGTGAAAGGTGGCAGTTTCTGGCCCTACGGGTCTGGGACGGTAGGTTAATGCCGTTATGTGATTTGTCAACATGAATACTGGTAAACAGTGATTGAAGATGTTAAAATACTTTCCAAATGCGTTCCACCACATTTTTATTATCTTAATAATAATAATTTGTTCACAGGAAGGGAAAGGTGCAGTATCTGCCACACTTGTTTTCTGTCGTGTTCGCAGGCCGTTTTCGTAGACCGTGTCCACAGAACGTGTCCGCAAAATCGTGTCCGCAGCAGTTGTAATTGAGAAGTGTTAGAGGTGTGGAGTGGAGTCAGTCGATAGCGGTTCACGTAATGTTGTTGCCTAAAAAATAATTAGGCCAATAAGTTAATTACGTAATTATGGAATACCTAGCTCACCGAAAATTAAGGAAAGACGCAGTATCTGCCACAGTTGTTCTGTGGACACCTGAACGCGCGTAAGGAAAGGAAGGAAGGTGGGAGTGAAAGCGGAAGGAGAGAAAGGTGTACCGTAGTGGATATGACGTCAAGGATGTGACGTCACGCAACCGAAGTAGAGCCGAAAAAGGGCATAGGGAGGGATTTGCGCGCAATTTCAAAGTACCAAAGACTAAAATGGGCAAACAAGAAATGAATTAAGCAACTAGAAGCAACCAGAAGCAACAAACAGCAGCAATGCAGATTCTGCAGTGTTCTTTAATTTTTTTCTTGCGGAATGTTTAACTTGTGGCATCGGATACTGTGGACCATATATTATTGGTGTGCCCAGTATGCTCAGCCCTGATGGGGCTGGTGCAGGAGGGTCACCGCTGCTGGCTGCGGGAGCTGGCCTGGCACCGAATTTTTATCTGTTGTAGGCCGTCATTGCACACGCCACCGCTGGTGGTGGACGACGGCTGTTGTTGCGGCACGCGTCTTTCTTTCCCTCTTGCTTTTCTCTCTTCTCTATATTCTCTTCAATCTGCACGAGGCAGCGGAGGGCCCCGTGGTAATACGCCCGACTACTGTGCCGGAGTACCCGGGTTAGAACCCGACCTCGGCGGCTGCGTTTCGATGGAGGCGAAACGAAGAGGCGTCGGGTGCTGTGCGATGTCAGCGCACGTTAAAGATCCCCAGGTGGTCGAAATTATTCCGTAGCTCTCCACTACAGCTCCTCTTTCTCTCTTTCCACTTTCACTCCCATCTTCCTCCCTTCCATTACGGCGCGGTTGCGGCGTCCACAGAAAAACAAGTGAGACAGTTACCGCGCCTTTCCCTTCCTATAAATAAATCAGTTTTTTTTTTTTTTAATCAGGCAGCGGAGGTGGCTCAGCTACAGAGCCAGTAGCAGGCCCGTGCATTTTCTTTTCCTTCTTCCTACAGCCACAACAACAACAACAGCATTTGGACAAAAGGCCTATGCCGGAGTGATTGCTGCTGTGAAAAAGTGTCCAAGCAAAGCGGGCTCTTTGAGGTTTTTGTGCCCTACCGGTCTTGGCTCGCTCTCGTAACGCAATTTTCCGTGCCTGTCTATATTTTCATATGCCTTCTCCCACATCGTCACCCATCATGATCCTCTTCTTCCCTTCCTCAGTGCAGAGTAGCACACAAGATTGTAATCATTCCGGACAACCTCTCTGCCTTTCCTATCAATAAACCCGTCTATCTTGTCTGCCCAGAAGATTATAATGACCAGTACAAAAAAAAAAACACGCAAGAATACTTCAGTAAGATACATGCAAAGATATTTCATAGTATACCGGTTTAATATTTCATTCAGGAACAACACAGAAAGCAACACGGTTTTTACAAACCCACAGCCAACTGCGGGTCTTCATTACCAAGTATGATCGAGGAACATTTAGTGAACGCCTTGAAAGAACATGACATACTTTTTGTTTCTGATGTGTACTGATGATAGAGTTTTATTTGTTTTTATTATTTCGAACGTTTTAAGCAAGGAAAAGTTTAAAAAGAGTCCGATGGAAACGTTGATTTAGGGCGCTTTCGCGTATACTCACGCAAAGGTTAAGCGTTGGAACTATTCGCCGCGAGATCGATCTAGAGGTGGCGCCACCGTCACTCCGGTAGTGTGGATCGGCAGCCGGCGGCGCTCGCAGAAACGCACGCTATAGGTCTGCTTCCGAGTTTACGGCGGGTTTGTTGGCGATGAAAATGTGTCTTCTGCAGTATTTCTGCAATATTGCAGAAAAAAAAAAAGGATTTCGCCAATGCAGCAGATGAAGAGCGGATTTTAGGAAAACAAAGCACGCAACCACCAGTCTTCTAGATTTACTTTGCACGTTTCTCGCGCTGTACCGCGCTCACGCGCCTAATGCTTGGGCCTGCCTAATGATAGCTTTGTTTTACTTATCGAGTTTTAAACAGTTTGCGCGTGTCTCATGCGAGTGAGACCGGCGAATTTAGTGTCAAGCCCCTGCAGATACAAGGTTCGTGCTATGACCTGCAGTACTTTAGATTGAACCGAGAAAGCCTGGTTTATTAATCGTACTTGACTCGAGGATTAAGCAGGTTAAATGTAGCATTGGCAGCGCACTGCATGACGAGTTGCTTTAGACTGAGTGGACATCAACTCTGGCCCAGACAACCACGCACAAGTATTCCCAAAAAATGAGATCACGCCTACACTATACAGGAAACCTTGCCGCACAGGAAAGCTGATTGTTCACGTGTACAGCGCTGAGTGGATTGAATTTGCCGAGATGCTTTTTGCGGCCACTGTCTTAGAATGTGATAGTGTATTACTGCATGCGCCACTAACTGTAAATGATTTCCTGAAACCGACGAAAGTATAAGGGATTTCTGATGTGTTTGATGTTAATATATAACGGAAAATTAGTAGTGTAATTATTTTGTTTTGCAATGCGAATATATTTCACCGTGTGAGAGAACTTTTACACACTTGACAGAATTTACAATAATCAGCGATTAATTTTCAGTAACGTTAAAGCACAAGCTACGGATTACTCGCTGCGAAGACATCGTTATACACTGCACATGGGCACTATCATGTTCTGGGAAGCAATTTTACAGGCTGAAAATTTCTTTATCACTAATTATTTAGCAGTGACTAAGTCTTATGCGAAGTAAAATATTAGGGTTGCTTCCAAAACAGATGCCGGATATAAAACTATTCCGAAAGAAATGGAGGTCATCTTATCATGCGACTATAAAAATGTATTTATTCCCGAACTAATAGCCTAAATAGCCTAATTAGGCAATAGGGCTCCAGGTGAGCGTGCCATCTTCTACTTAGTCAGTAAATGTTTTATATAACAGTAATAGCTTTCTATCAGGCAACAAGATTTCTTATGACGACATGCGTGTGACACCAAAATATAGTTTAGGCGCCTCTTAGGCGATGAAATATCTGCATGAAATTAATCTGAAGAACTGAATTTTCTTGTAGCGCCGGTTCTTCAAGATCTACGATTAAAACTCAGAAGTCCATATTTTGCATCGAGCATATTTCATTCGGAATAAGGCTTAAACCTACAAAGCTTCTCTGCACACTAATTCGCTAAAACATTTTTTAAAACAACCACTGCATACATACGGCATCCAAACTCCCGTCTCACTATCATGCATTTCACTCCGTTTCATGCTTAGTGTGTTTCGTCTCAATCGGTCAGGCTAAGCCACCCTAGGGCGACGTCGCGAGGGCTATTCAAGACTCAGATTTGTAGGGAAAACTTACCAACTTTGTCGGAATGTCTAAAATGTTGTTAAGTAGCCTAATTGTGTATTTCCTGAGAGATTGGCTTTGTCAGGCGAGAATTTTTATCGCCCTTTGCATCGGCCCAAGCACTAATATATTACCTCAGCATAACAAACAAACCTCCTACTGGCACAATCCTCGTTGCTGCCCCACGGAGTGATAGATTTTTAAATTGCTTCGCAGAAAAGGAAAACACCAGTGTATGTCGGTGGACACCGGAACCTAACTGTAAGGAATGGAAGAAAGATCTCAATGAAAGAAAAAGATTCCAATGAGGTGCTTTAGTAGAGGGCTGCGGAATCATTTCGGCCGGTTGAGGATCTTTGCTGATTCCTGATGATACACAGAATACAGGCGCCTATGCGTTTTGCCTGCATCAAAGCCGCCTCAGTCGCTCAGTGGTGAGCCCCGCCGCGGTGGTGCAGTGGTTAAGGTGCCCGACTGCTTTGCCAGAGTACCCAGGTTTGATCCCGACCGTCGCCGGATGCGCTTAGATCGGAGTAAAACGGAGAAGCATCCGTGTACTGTGCGATGTCAGCGCACGTTAAATATCCATAATTACTCCGAAGACCTCCAAGACGGCTCCTCTTTCTTTCTCTCCAGCTTCACTCCAACCTTCCTCCCTACCCTTAGGGCGTGGGTCAGGTACTGCGCTTTTAGTGCGCCAGATACTGCGCTTTTGCTTTCCTATGAACCAATTATGCCCGCCGGGGTGGTGCAGTGGTAAGACGCCCGACTACTGTGCCAGAGTACCCGGGTTCGAACCCGACCTCGGCGGCTGCGTTTCGATGGAGGCGAAACGAAGCGGTTGTTGATTCATTTATAGGAAGGGAAAGGCGCGGTAACTGTTGTTGTTGTGGCTGTGGCTGTAGGAAGAAGGAAAAAAATATGCACGGGCCTGCTACTGGCTCTATAGCTGAGCCACCTCCGTTGCCTCGTGTAGACAGAAGAGGAAATAGAGAACAAAGAAAAGGAATAGGGAGGGAAAGCCGCGCGCCGCAACAGCCGTTGTCCACCAACAAAGCGGTGGCGGGTGCAATGACGGCCTACAACAGATACACAGTCGGTGGCAGGCAAGCCCCCGCCGCAAGCGGCGGTGACCTACCTGTCGTCCGTGTGCTGTGCGATGTCGCGCGATTCCGTTCCCTCAACGGTATGGATGGATGGATGGATGGAATATAGGAGCGTCCCCTTTGAAACGGGGTGGTAGCAGTAGCTATCATGCTCATTTTTCTCCCCATATCTTAATTATTGATTTAGAATGGTTAACTAAACCACCATTCTATTTATTAAATTTTGTTCCTACATTACTAACATTGTCACTTCTCTGCTTTTAAGCCCCCAATCTTCCAGTCATTTTTGCTAGTTTCCACCGCCGGTTTATTCACCCGGCCATTGTTATCTCTAAACCCCAGAGCTTCAGCAATAGTGATTGCGCCTGCACCAACTTCCGGATGGATAACATTACATTCGAGTATATAT
Source organism: Amblyomma maculatum (assembly GCA_023969395.1). NCBI lineage: Eukaryota > Metazoa > Arthropoda > Arachnida > Ixodida > Ixodidae > Amblyomma > Amblyomma maculatum. The sequence continues at coordinate 22,871 of JAJIZL010056779.1, forward strand.
GGTCACTTGTTTCACTGAAGTTTTCACATACAGCACATGCGTCATCTCCATTGTTAAATTGCTTTTTGTAGCTGCGTGTTCTAAGGCACCCTGATCTAGCCTCAAAAAGTAGAGCACTGCCTCTTGAGTTATCAAAGGGTAGGGTCCTCTGAGCAGCGTCACCTGGCGACAGATAGCGGAAAATATTGTAAAAAGAAATGATAGAGGGTTTAAAGCATGCCGTACTGGTTGCTTAAGCGTCCTACAGTGGAACTGCCGCAGCTTCCGCCGTAAGAGAGCCTCACTCCAACAATTCATTGATTCTCTCCCAAATCAACCAGATGTCATCGCTTTACAGGAGGTTAACAACTCCGCAAAACTCATTATTACTCCACACACCTACGCACTCCAGCAACTTGCATTATGGTTCACAAGGATTATACTGCACTTACTTTAGATCTAGAAGAAGAAGATGATGTAGTGTACGACTTTGTACAAATCCTACCTAGACACCGCAACGGTACGGGCACCTACATTCTCAACATTTACAGTAAACCCACCCAAATTGCCTTCCCTTGCGCCAGGGTGTTCACAAAGGCACTCACTGTCGCCCAAGGAGCTCCGCTCCTTATTTTGGGCGATTTCAATGCGCAACACCCATCCTGGGGCTACCCGAAAGCAAACAAGAAAGGCCGCATCCTAGAAGACACCATATCAAACCTCATGCTTACCATGCTGAACGACCCGACCCAACCTACTCGACTTGGCAACAGTGTCACGCGTGACACCAGCCCCAATCTCACACTAACCCACGGCGGTAAAGCTTGCCTATGGGAAAACACACTGGAAACTTTAGGCAGTGACCATTTCATTCTGATCATTCATCTTGCAAGCAAAACGCATCGACATATGCGCGGTACTGCCAAAATCACTGATTGGACCGCGTTTCGAAAAGAGCAAGCTGACCTTGATCACCCAGATATCACTGATTACGCTTCCTGGGCATCGGACCTTAGGCACCTGTCCTCTAAGTACACCCGAACCCTGAAAACATCTTTAGACCGCCCTGCTATTGACTCCCATCTCCTGCACCTGTGGGACGCCCGCAGAGGCCTGGTGAAACGTTGGCGCCACCAGCGCCACAACAGAACGCTCAAACGCCGAATCGCAACGCTAACGCAAGCTGCAAAGGACTATGCATGGAAACTTGCTCAATCGAATTGGCTGACAAGATGTGATTCCCTGAGTGGTAACCTTAGCTCGAAACAAACTTGGAGCTTACTCAGATGCCTCATTGACCCCAACAACTCCAAAAGCGACCAACGCAAGAACCTTGCTAGGGCTCTACATGGTTACCGCGGCTCCAATAGAGATCTCGTACAAACCATCAAACAAAAGTACTTCTGCACCACAGTCGACACGGACCCCCTCTCTCCCTATATGGGCAGCCAAACGAGAAACTAGATGCGGAATTCACCGTCAAAGAAATACAGGCCGCCATCCTAGCCATGCGCAGAGGCACAGCTCCTGCGAAAGACAAGATCACGGTGGGACTCCTCGCCACTCTCCACGACGCAGCCCTCACACAGCTCGTAAATTACATTAACAACTGTTTCGCATCGGCCGCCTGCCAAACGAGTGGAAGACTGCGGAGGTGCACTTCATCCCCAAACAGGGCAAACCCATAAATATTAGCAATCTACGGCCCATCTCTCTCACCTCCTGCGTAGGGAAAGTTATGGAGAAGGCGGTACACATCAGGCTCACCCGATATCTTGAAGAAAACGACTTGTACCCACACACCATGTTCGGATTCCGGCCTGGCCTATCCACCCAAGATATACTCCTCCAGCTCAAGGAAGAAGTCATAAACCCCCCTAACAAGCCTTTCTTCGGGACAATTCTCGCTCTTGACCTCAAGGGGGCGTTTGATAACGTAAAGCACCACTCCATTTTGGAAAATATGAGCCACATCAATTGTGGTGCAAGGACCTATGCATATGTTAAAGATTTCCTTCACGGTCGTACCGTCTACGCCGACCTCGGTCTGGCAGAACCCAGCCAAATACAGCTAGGCACACGCGGCGCGCCACAGGGAGCTGTTCTATCACCCTTACTTTTCAATATTGCCTTAATCAAACTTCCAGCCCAGCTAAATCAGGTATCGCATCTACAGCACGCCTTCTACGCGGATGACATCACTATTTGGACCACTGCCTATTCTACCGCGGAAATCGAAGAACGCCTTCAAGAGGCCGTAACCATCGTGCAAGCCTACGCCGCTAACTGCGGCCTTACTTGCTCTCCCGAAAAGTCGGAGTTGCTGGTACTACACAGCTCCCTCCAACGCAGACCCACTGTTGAAGTCAACCTCAATAGAAACCCAATACCACAGAAGGACACCATCAGGATTCTAGGGCTTTACATCAACGACAAGGGCAGAAATGTGTACGCCCTCACTTGGCTCAAAAACACCAGTCTGCAGGTTGCGTGTATGATAGCCAGCGTCACTACCACGACAGGGGTATGCTCGAACAAGACACCCTGCGTATGGTTCAAGCATTCATCATTAATAGAATTGTGTATTCGAAACCGTATCTGCACCTCAAAACGGGAGACTATAAGCAAATCGACTTCATTATACGAAACGCAGTTAAAAAGGCGCTGGGCCTGCCCCAAAGCACTTCCACAGAACGTCTTTTGCAATTAGGGGTGCACAATACAGGCGAAGAACTCCTTGCCGCCCAACGCGCCACCCAGATAAATCGACTAGCAGCAACCCGCACGGGCCAGACCGTTCTTATGGACCTTAACCTGACTAGCCCGCAAGGTCTCGTACAAAAACAGGCTATACCGCCCGGGTGGTCAGACTCGTTCATAGCCAATCCCCTACCCCGCAATATGCATCCTCTGTTCCAGTGTAAGGTGTTTATAGGAGCACCAAGACCGCAAGCAACGTCCACAAACCAAAGCGACGGAGTAGCGTTCTAATCAACAGGGCAGTGCCAACAAGGCTCCGGCTCCACTTCGTCTACCTCTTCGGGTTGGCGCGCGAGTTGATGGCGATCGGGATTACTACACCACCAAGGGCGCCGGAAGGCGCGGGCCAAATACATCCAGGAAAATTACGGGACGGACACTGAATCCTACTACGTAGACGCATCAAAGTCAGAAGCGGGGTACACGGTAGTGGTTGTGATTCACCAACAACAACTGGTTGATGCCCTCACCATCTGCGATGACAATATAGAAATGGCGGAGGAGGTGGCCATTGCTTTAGCCGCCACGCATACCACCTGCGCCTATATAATAACAGACTCTATGGCTGCCTACCGCAACTACATCAAAGGGCGAATATGTCCCCAGGCTGGCAGAATATTGAAAAATTATGGACACCCCGAACAATAAGACAAATGCCTCGTCTGGACACCGGGACATCAAGGCGTGGAAGGGAACGAGTGCGCCCATGCCGCTGCCCGAGCTCTCCTCCCCCGGGACTCGACCCCTCCATCCTCCACACCGCCCTATCCCGGCCCTCTGGCGACGTATGCGGAGAGGTTACAGCACTGCAGACTCTCTCGCAGAAAATATCCTCCCCCAGCCAAGGGGCTTTCCAAAGCGGAGGAAGTTTGATGGCGACGCCTACAGACAGGTACATATAACACACCAGCCCGTTTAAACACAATACACCCCGGGTTCTGCGACCCCAAATGCAAATATTGCGGGGAAAAGGCAGGCCTGCACCACATGGTGTGGACCTGCCCACACAATCCTCCAGATGATCCGAATGCAGTGCCAACAATTGAGGGGTGGGAGGCTGCCCTATCCAGCTCTGGACTAGAGGCCCAACGGGCCCTCGTGACACGTGCGCGGGTAGCAGCGGCAGCCGCTGGAGTCCCGGACTAGGGACCCCACCTACACATCCCCCTCCCTTAAATATACTTAATAAAGTTTTTCACTCACACATTGCTTCAGTGGCGCAATGCATTGACACTACTTACCTCAGCAATAAGCGATTAAAACATGTGTTAGATGCCGGTAATATCAACTTTTTGTTTTTTAGTTTTTTTTACGCAACATTACAATAAGCTACGAAGCTCATTCCTGGGGGGTGTTCCCGTTTAGGTTACATTATGAAGTGTTTTTATTGCTTAATAGCCGCAAAACCAGCCTTAAACAGAGCCACGAGGTGATGGCATGACAATGGTAATACTAGTCAGTTGCCTTGACCGTAATAATTTCCTGCTTTCAGTGAGTGTATGTTACCTTTAGGTTGCGTTCAGAGACACCTTCCGGCAACTATCACCGTTAACCCGCTGAGGGGTAACCAGTGAGGAGAAAGAAGTTGCAGACCCAACCGTTGAGGAGACGGAATTACGCCTGCTAAAGATCCTCAGGTGGTCGAAATTACCCCGTAGCCCTCTACTACGGCTCCTCTTTCTCTCTTTCCACTTTCACTCCCACCTTCATCCCTTCCCTTACGGCGCGGTTCAGGCGTCCACAGAAACAAGTGTGACAGATACTGCGTCTTTCCCTTCCGGTGAAACAATTATTATTATTATTATTATTTACTGGATGCCTTTTTCCTACGACGCCATGAAAAAACTGCCTGTCTATCAATTCTATTGTGTGCATTGTATATAAATTGGCATTTATTTCTCCCGTTCAAACGTAACGTCTCTTCCATAACAATTAACAACTTGAATAAAAAAAGAATTTAGAAGGAAATATCTTCTTGCTACATTCTTCTTACTTGATTTACGACCCAATAGTAGTTGTATCATTAGGTAGCTAGTTAACAACCGTAATGTCCTGCGCATGACTGCCGGGCTCTTGTGATTTATCCGTAGAAAGGACCCTCATCTTACGCACTCTGCTTCAATGCTCGCACACGACAGGGTTACGTTATATCAGGTTCGTATGTGAACACAGGAGCCTGTAAGTACAGCTCACCTCGGCGAAGACAAACATTTAAGAACCTATGCGCTGCATCGTAAAGATAAAACCCTGCAAATTCCAAAGTTTGGAAGAGGCTGAAACAAAATTTTAGAAAAACACTCGGTTCATCAAAGCCTCGAAGGTGACACCGAAGGAGTGGCAAAGCGCGTTTTCCTTCGTTAGGAAAACATCGAAAGACACAAGCGCCTGTATAATGTGTCCGAGCGTACAATGTGTGTTTGTGTTCAAGCAGTTCTATTAGAGAGAGGAATGAAAACCATGTGTAAGCCCACGAAAAGAAAGCAGAGATTCGCACCACTCCATGAGGCAAAAAAGCAAGCGTGTAAATGTGTCTATCTGATAGAACTTTCTTGCTCAGCTAATTTTCCTTGATCCGTGTAGTATGACTACCATAGATGTTCCTACGTCACGAAATACTGTTAGCAGAGAGCGTAATATCAATAATAACCTGTTTGTGAAGCAAGGTACCAAAATAAATAAATGGTGATGCTAAAATTTACTATTATTATTAGACGCTCGGTTGCATTTAGATATTCGTTGCTGCCCCTTTGTTATAGGTACAAGTATCTTGAGTTACTAAAAAACTGGATACTGTCATCGCTGTGTCTTCTAAATTTTTCATGTGACATGGCCGTAATTTGTTGATCCAAAGGGCAATGATTATCAAGTCATCGATAGTTATCAAGCTAATATGGCTTTTACTAAAGCCCGCTTTAAAAGCCCTAATTGAAACCAGGCACCCCACTGCAACATTTGGACAGCTAACTAGTCAAAAGTATTTAACAAGCCTAATAGTAGGCAATAATAATTTGGCCATCACCAGACTGGCTAATAATGTTGTCCATCTATACGTTCACATAATAAACTAAGAAATCCGCGTGGCGTCAATAACAAGGAAATACACTAATCCAATATGCCTCTAGCCAGCCAACGCATCCATCAGTCAGTTATTGGCACTTGGCAAAGCTCCACCTCAATTACGACTAGTGTAATGTCAGCGCACTACAATACTAGGAACTGTAGGGCATCCCTTTTCCTGCTGTAGTTCTAAAATATTATTAAGTGAAAACTATAACATTGCACCCATTAGCGCAGGCTCGAGAAGCTCCAGACGTTTCTTGTGGAAAAGTAGCGTTGTGTGTGTTGCGCAAAATACGCTACTTTTTTCTGGATGCCTTTTGAGGTTCTGCCCGATCGACTTGATAGTTATTGCTCTAAGAAAAAGAAATGTAATTATCACTTTACAATAAAGAAACTGTCATGCATAATGATAGATGTGATTTTAAAGTGGGCGCCGAATCCTTCAAAATTCACCCCACGGATTAGGTAAATCATTTGCTTAGTATCTTACATTTTGGCGTTACTTCAGCAAATGGGTGATCCTGAATTGTGAAATAACTAAACATTGTATACATTGTTTTCTTTAAACGTACCGACGCTTCGGCGTATTTGGGCTATATGTATGGCGACCATAGCGCATATCTCAAATATTATAGCAAGAAATAAAATATATAAATGAATATAAATTGTTCGGCTGTTTGGTTCAATTTTCTCTGCAATTACAGGCTGTGTTCCACATATGTCGAAAGTGCCTGACTAATCGCATACTAGAAAAAACACCCCAGTCGGAAAAAACTACAGAAACGTTTCTGATGTTACGACAGAATTTGTGTGCGGTTTTTACGCGAAACCTGTTGTGACAACAGAACATTCTGAAGTAACATCAGAAATTTCTTTAGTTACAACAGAAAAGTACTACAGAACTACAGACAACAGAAATATACTACAGAAAATCTACAGAACTACAGAAAAGTACTACAGAACTACAGAGAAATCTGATGGTTACGACAGAACTACAGGAGATTTTGTCGTATTTTTGACAAATTTCTGTAGTATATTTCGACTGGGACGGCTCTCGTGTTAAGAAATAAAAGTACGCCGTAATTCTCTTTCCTACTATTCGCACCACGGAATTCAAATGTGGTGACTACTATTACTCGAAATCGTGGTTTTCTGAGCAAATACGATAATACTTGCTCATTAAGACGAAAACCTTTATTATCTCGTGGGTGTCCGTCCCTGCGAGTGCCTCGGCTACAAGTGTCATCCTTCTTCGCACGATTCCGCGGGATACAGCGTGGTTGTGACGTCATCACCTGGTGACGTCATCAGCCACCGGATGTAATGTCACACCCACTCACGTATAGTGGCCTTATATGATGTCATCATGACGTCACGTCTGGTTATGACGGATGACGTTCCCAAGCGATTCCCACACGCGAATCTGACTCCGCCCGCCATCCGATACGGGCGCCCGTGCTGCGCCTTTTATTTTGCACTTCCCTGAACGCCTCACTGCACGGCATACACAGGCAGAGAGATGTCTTGCCCACGCTTTTTTTATATTCTGGAGACTGTCGTTCCGAAAGCACCGGAGGAAAATCACAGGCATGTGTGGATATGCACAGTATATTACAGTACAGTACAGTACAGACAGTGGTGTGTCTTTAGCCTACCGGCAACCAACGTAAACGTAACTAACTTGTATTACAGCGCGAACGACAAGAAGGGACGACAAAAGACAGAGTGAAAAGAGCGCTTCGCTTCTTGTGGTTCGCGCTGTAATACAAGTTAGATATGAAACAACTAGCCCGCCAAGCAACCATTCTGGAACGTAAACGCCTAAGCCTGATTCCAAGACAGCTTCAACTTTTGGTACGAGGTTACATGCAAAGAGTACGATTCTCTTTATCAGCGGAATGGTCCGACTTTGTCCTGTATCTAGCTATAAGGAAACACCCACCTGTAGCTGAAAATAGAAAACTGACGAGTAAATGACACGCGTACTGGTGGAATGAAATATTAGAAGCCGAGACTACAAGCACTCAGACGCACATCGCGTGGTCTCTTCTAGACCAGTTAACTGTTTGATGTGCAAGACACCGAAAAGTTATGGTTAGAAAAATGAAATATTGGGGTCTTTTTTTTTTTTTAATTGGTTCACAGGAAAAGAAAGGCGCAGTATCCCAGTATCCGTCATACTTGTTTCTGTGGACACCTGAACAACGCCGTAAGGTAAGAGAGGATGGTGGGAGTGGAAGTGGAAAGAAAGAGGAGTCGTAGTGGAGGCTACGGAGTAATGTCGACCACCTGGGGATCTTTAACGTGCGCTGACATCGCACAGCACACGGTCGCCTCTTTGTTTCGCCTCCATCGAAACGCAGCCGCCGCGGTCGGGTTCGAACCCGGGTATTCCGGCCCAGTAGTCAGGCGTCTTACCACTGCACCACCCCGGTCAAGAAATTGCTTTCACGCTGTCCACATTTATGCGTATAATATGGCTGGCTGAAAGTTTAATCAGCACGCCGCAAACGTCTGGTTTGCATTTTGCCATATTAAAATGTTGTGGAGTAGCCAAACGCAATGACACGTGCATCTGCTCAAATTTACATAGTCGCAATGCTACCACGCTATGCAGCACGCAAAAAAAAATGCTTTTTTGCATTTTTCCTGCAAACAACTGGAGAGTTCTTGGTGGTCGCAACATAGGAATAGATCGATGACATAATTTTTATAAGTATCAGTGGCTCCTTGAGTACTGTTGCGCTTTTCATTATGAAAAACATTAGAAGCACTAATTTTAACAGGCTTCTGTTTTGTCTATTCATCGAATTTCTCATTGAGTTTTCAAACACTTGGAACAAAATAAGCTCTGTGGCGTGATTTAGCGACATCTTTTTAGAAAAGAAAGCAGATAGAGGGCTTTAGCATCACGGTGAATGCTGAATATAACCGATAGACCTGGTCTTCAAAATTACAAAAATATAGAAAGAAGGGGACGAGTGAAATGACTAATTTATGGCACCACAATCTACCTTTTTCACAAATTGTGGCGCCCTATTGGTAGTGGGCATAGATAAATGGCTAACGCCTGCAAAGAGACAATTTCTTCTATGCTCATTTTCTTTATTTCGACTAGAATCCTATAAACAGGAGTTAGACCCACTATGCACGTTTCCTATCTCTTAACACTACATGCACCATTTCCCGTTCCATACCTATCTGCGTTGTCCTGAACTGAAGTAGAACCCCTTTCTTTAGCCTTCACACTAACTACACTGCTAATTGATAAATATCCACTCTCGTAGGCCGGTCAACAAAAGCATGCCATTGGGCTTGTTAATCATTATATATCTGTGTACGAATGTAAGTGATGCAGACAAGACATTTTTATCGAATGACTTCATCTCTAGGCCATTTAGTTAGTTTATGTAAACTAAGAAGAAAGCGCCTAGGACTCAACGCTGACTACAAATAGAAACATAAGAATTTAAAATATATTTATTGTGCTACTGACTGCACCCGGACTCGTCAAAGCGAAGAAGAAAGTTTAGATTTATTCGGGAGTCAATACGACTACCCAATTTATTACATATCCAGTTAAACCGATGAAATTTACTTCATATTGAATAGCCCACCAACAGCCTCCAAATTAATTCGAAAATTTACATAAAACTAGCGTGATGACATAAATGGCCAGCGGAAATATTGCCTCCAAACGACTACATGAGAAGTCTCTTCCTACCTAAACTGATCGAGACTAAATGGTTCATCAAGGGACAGTTCCATTGAAGAGGCACCTACTATATACATCCTATGTCTTATATATTCCTATGAGGTATTCTGGAAGAACCAAATAACAGGAAATTCTAGTTCTTGCAACCATAGTCGTACGCAGCGCATCTGTTGTGCCCATGTCACATAAGTAAGGAGAAAAAGTTGCAGAGTGAATTATATGCCATTTTCCCAAATTACTACTTGTAATTTACTTACCTTTTTTCTATTTGCAGGTGCAGTTACGCGGAAAAGCATTCTTGTAAAGATTGGTATAAAAGCTTTTGAATAATATGACTTCGTTGGTTGGTTGGTCGGTCAATCGGAAGGTTTTTTGTTTGTTTGTTTGTTGGTTTGTTTGTTTGAACATCCCAAAGTGACTCAGGTATAAGAGACGTCACAGTGGAGGTATCCGGAAATTTCGACCACCTGAGGTTGTTTAACGGGCACTGACATCGCACATCACACTGACGGCTTACTTTTCGCCTCCATCGAAAAGCGGCCGCCGCGGCCGGGATTCGATCCCGCATCCTTGGACACAGCAACAGAGTGCCATATCCACTGCACGACGACGGCGGGGAATAAGCCATAGGTACAACAAGCTCATAGTGGTTCGTCCTATATAAATATTGAAGCTTTAGTCTATGAAGACCTTTAGTATTTTTTTGATGTGTAGAAATAGTGACAATTGGATGATTGTAAGTGACAGTTGGATGATTATATTTCGATCGCGCATAGTACATGAGGTTTTTACAGTTTGGCTCTAAATTTGAACTATGGCTAAACAAGCGAGTTGGTTATACTTTATTTTGGAAACAGCGCGAAAAAGGTGGACAAATATAAAATGCACTCACGCTGACATCGTTTTTTCCTCGTGTTTTTCACTTGTGCGCTATTATCGTTTTACATTACCTGGATTTTCAGAAGTGTTTCATAAGAGGCTGTCTCGAAGTGTATCTCGACGAAAGAACGGATAAATTATATATATTCCTTTACAATGGCTGAATTGTGCTTTTTTTTGGCGGAAATGTGTTTCTTGAGTTCACGTTACTTTTTGGATATTTCGTAGGGAAGATTGGTATATATTCAAACGGCCACTATGTGTATGTATCCATATAAGCAATACTGTGAGCAGTTCTTTCGCAGCGCAGAGCACTTTCGAAATGGTCACGTGATATCTATAAGTTTGAGGGAATGGTAATACCTGGTAAAAGCTAAGATGAAAAGAATTCGCCAGCAGTGTTCTGTATGAGAGCAGCAGTTTCATTCAAGAACAAGTTTGTGTCTGGGGAAGATCCAATATGCCTTATTTTTATTGCTGTTCTTTCTAATTGTTTAAATTTTTGGTTATGGTCCTTCTGGTTAAGTGATTCAGGCACATTTTTCAATCATAATAAAATATACTTTTTTGTCAGCACAAGACCAGATAAAAAAGATAACTGACCGAACTTGCAGTTCATGAACTACTTAAAGCACGCAGCCCTTTTGTGTGGACTGAATAGTGCGAAACTGCTTTTAACGACCTAAAGCGCGCCCTCACATCAGATCCTGTTCTTGGCAACTTCCGTAACAGCGCTCCAATCATCCTGCACAGTGATGCCAGTGGTCATGGTCTTGGCGCTGGACGTCTGCAGCGCGATGGACCTTCGCGTGAGAAAGACATTGCCTTCGCCAGTCGTACTATGACACCAGCTGAGAAAAACTACAACATTACCGAACAGGAGTGTCTTGCCGTTGTCTGGGCTGTCCAACAAATGCGCCCTTACCTATACGGTCGGCACTTCACAGTTTCGACCATGCTCTTTGCTGGTTGTCTTCGCTCAAACATTTGACAGGCCGATTTGGTCGTTGGATTCTACGCCTGCAAGAATACCATTTCGACGTCATTTAGAAATCGCGTCGCCAACACCAAGACGCCGACGCTCTTTCTCGCTGCCGACTTTCGGAATCAGCTTGCTGTTTTTCTTCCCAATGCATTTCCACATCTAACCACAGCCGACCATCTCTTTCTCCGACGTATATCACAACAGTTTCTTTTGACGACTCTGAGAACAAACACGCTCTCCGCTCTCCGCTCACAGCAGTTAGCCGACGCCGACTTCCGTCCCATCATCGACCGCCTTATCGGCGCTTCGGTCCCACCCAATGCTCATCTTCGCCGACAGCTTCGCAATTTCAAGCTCGAAGATGGCATCCTACGCCGCTTCGTGTATTGCCCTGATGGAACTCGCTGGATCCCAGTCGTGCCGCGTGTGCTTCGTCCACGTATACTGGTGGCTCTCCACGATGACGCTACTGCAGGTCACTTTGGTTTTCACAAAACCTACGACCGCGTGAAAAAGCTATTCGTTTGGCCTGGCCTATCTTCCAGCGTTGCCAAATACGTCGCATCCTGCCTTCTGTGCCAACGTCGCAAACGGCCGACTTCTTCGCCCGCTGGCCTTCTACAACCTCTACCTTGTCCAGCCACGCCATTCTACGTAGTCGGCATCGACGTATATGGTTCCCTACCTCTATCCGATGGGGGTAACCATTGGATTATAACAGCTGTCGACTACTTCACGCGCTACGCTGAGACAGCACCTGTACCGACTGGTTCCGCTCAAGAAATAGCAAATTTCTTTTTGCGATCAATTGTATTGCGTCATGGTGCTCCTCGGGTGCTCCTAAATCACCGCGGGATGGCCTTCTTATTGACAGTCGTTGCCAAAAATCTTCACGCGTCATCCACCATTGATAAGGCAACCTCAAGCTACCATCCCCAGACTAACGGTTTGACTGAGCGATGTAGTCTCACCTTATCGGATATGATATCCATGTACATCACACCAGATCATCGAAATTGGGATACTATTTTACAATTCGTCACACTCGCCTCTAATACAGCAGTAATGCGGACTACCGGTTATTCTCCATTTTTCCTCGTTTATGGCCGTCCTCCCACTACAATTCTCTACACTTCCTTCTTCTCTACGCCCGACTACTCCACATCAGTACCTACTCAGTTCTTATCTCGTGTGGCCAGATGCCGTCATGTTGCCCGCCTCAAGACAGTAGCGTGCCAGGAACACCGCAAGAGTCGCTACAATTCGGCGCATCGCGTGGTCTCTTTTCGTCCTGGTGACGAAGTACTGCTTTATACACCACTGCACATCCCTGGCCTTAGTGACAAATTGCACCCCCCTACGAGGTCCCTACGAGGTCATCAGCCAAACTTCCCTAGTGAACTACAAAGTCACGCATGTTGATCCCCCAGCTGACGCCACCGTGGAACTGAAATTGTTCAGGTTTCTCGCTTGAAGCCGTTTGTGTACAGCGGTGCATCGGTTAGTTAGGAGCGGCCAGGCTGGCCGCTTCCGACCCCCAGGCAGATTCTGTGAGCCTTCCAAGGATCTTTTTTCACTTGTACATACCATCATCATTGTCCCGCGGCGCCGGCTCCGGCACGCGCCTGGGATCGTGATCGGATTAAAATGCTAGACAAGGCCGTCAGGGACAAGGCCGTCGACAAGGCAGACAAGGCCGTCGTGACGGCAAGGCCTTGCCGTCACGACCTTGCCGTCTCGACATAGCCTTCTTTCACAATATGCATTTCTCTTGTCTATCTATTTCATGTTTTTATTTTTCAGTTAAGCCTAATGACGGTCGATCCATTCTGTATAAGCAATAAAGTCAAACAGTGGCTTTCAGATTGATCAGCTAGCGTATTTATTGTGTTATGCAATGAAGCCATCTCGAATCCTGTCCAGCAGGAGTAATAGGTATGTACTTCCACCTCGACTGAGGCGAGTAAGTGCCGAATTTTTTTCGGGTCATTCAGCTTCGGTTGGGCAATCACGAAAACAAAAAATAAGATGACAAGGAATTTCCGTTAGATAATGACAAAAACCATAGAAACGATACAGTTATTAGCGGGACTACTTTTTTTTATTTTGCGGCCGCCTTCCCTCTAGCACATACATCGCGTCCGTTGTTTCCCCATTTCCCGCGCGCCCAAACACAGAGACGTTGACTTGTGGTGAACCACGCGTGACAGTTAACAACATTCCAAGGGAAGAAAAAGAAATCGAATTTGATGCTTGTTCCAGCGTATTGTTGTCCTTGGGGCACACAATTTCCTCATGTTTCTTTCGAGGGTGTGGTAGTGCCATTCGGTCTAGAAAGCTGGTAAGGAGAAAATTTGGTAGTGCTTACTTTATTTGATTTTATTTTCTTTTTCACCGGCGTCTCAAGGCGAAATGTCGGGACAGAGTATATCTTTATTTTTTAGCTAAGACGCACAGGGTGGTAGTGCGGGTTTCACTTTGCCCTGTCCATGTGTATGATATCCTTTGCTTTTCGTACTGCAGTTTGGAACCACAGGAGCGACAAACGATGGCGCCACGCGTTACGCTGCTATTTGCTTTTGATTGCTGATTCTACTTTTTGTATTTTCCTTTTCGGTCTTCTTTTCTGCCACACTAGCTATAAGAAAATATGTCTCGAGATATTTATGATTTACTCTGTTTCCGCTTTTGGCAGCCCTCATATCTTAATTCTTTTATCTGTATGTACACAGCTAAACTGCTCTTTCATCTTCAAACTAACGTCACTAAGATATGCCATTTTTGGTATGCCGCCCCAATATGCATTAAGCTTCAGCTCGCGAAGAATCTGCTCAGAAAAGGGGCTCAATATAGAGTAAAAGGCTTGTAAACTGACAAATAGATAAATTCTTCATGTATGTCCGGAATATTCTGGACTTCTGGTGATAAAATCTTGCCGTGACTTTCAATTCTTAACGCACCATTAATCTAGAGGGCACCTTTCCCCATGAGCGAGCGTAATGGAGTTTTCTTTAGAAATGTATTCTTTGCCATTCGCGAAACCTTACTTCAGGTGATACATTATGCTACAGTACACTGTAAGCGTGCGACAAAATTAAATTGCGAAATCCAAAAAATATCTTTCTATTTTTTTCAGCCAAATCTCTGAAACATCAGGGTCCGTTTTTCTAATTTAGTCATACGTATCGACCTACAGCACGGCAAGTTTTGGGTTCTTGCAGATTTGTTTATTTACTCCTTCTGAAATGACACAAAGGGACGGCAGTGGTCAGGAATGCCTTATCATAGCAACATTGTTTCTACATCCGTGTATATCACGAAAATAAACATATAGTCACTAAAAAAGAGCCTCATACCCCTTGTGCTGAATTCATTTCAAGAAGAAATAGGTAAGCTCCACATTGACATCATTGTTCTGTCGGAAAAGCTTTGTTATCCCTATGCTTATTATGGTTTCAGCAGTGCTGACTGATCTCCTCTGCCTACACTCTTCTAGAGCAGTCAAATTACTAGTAAATACTCGAGAACAGACGTTTGTATTCCTTTTTGCGAGCAAAGTAAACTGTTTTCATCTTAGGCTTACTTTCTCGCCACTGTTTCGAGTTCTTTTGAGCGATATCACATGATGTGTGAGGTCTCACCGAACGATGCGATTTACAAGCAGGAAAACCTACTAAAAGCTAAAATCAATGTGGAAAAGGCCACCCTATACTATCCTGAATTTAGCTTTGCTATCGATCACTGGTTAGGGCGCTCAACAGTTTAACCGAAGGACACGGATTCAATCCAAAGTGCGACTGCCGCAGCGACAGATAGGGCTCTGTGTATTATATGATGTCATTGCACGTTAGAGAACCTCGGATGGACATAATGCCCAGAGCTCTCAGCAACCGCCTTCTTTATTGACTGAGCCGCATTGAGACGTTAAGCCTTACATTTCAAACGGCACCCATTGTTTTTTTCCAGACATTCATTCCCTACATGTGCCTTAGTTCTTTGAACATATCTTCTCGAAATCCTATTTTTAAAGTTCCATGTGAGGGTTAACTTGTTGCATTACTTTGGTTTAGGTAGCACTAGCTCAAAACTACCCCCAGAGGCTTTATTTGTGCAAGAATACAAAGCGGCTTCAATAGCAAGGTTGAGGTTGGCGCTTGTCTAAAAACCTCTTCGGTACTTTTCCCCATTCTTCTTCTCTTCCACTGTATATGTAGTCGCCTTCAGTTATGTGAACATAATTTGTCTTTGTAAATCAAATTTCTTTTGTGTCAAAGTAAGGAAAAACTGAAAAAACTCCTTATGTTCAACGAAAACAAAATAACACATCACACTTGAAATTTTAATATAAATCTACAGCACGATATCCTTTATTTTAGTGTAGATAATTTAATTATAGAGATCAAATTTCTGTGCCTTAAATAAACAAGATTATACCAGCTAGCATCTGAGATCTCCCATTTTTCACAAATAAGAAAACTGCGCAAAACAAAGGCTCACCTCCGAAAAAGAAAATTGAAAACCAAAATGAGCTCGACAAAACAAACCCTTCAAGGCCACGACCGCACAGCCAAAGCATCCGGTGAAATCAAATCTGTGAATCTTTACTTGGCAAGAGTGTAAATATTACGAAGTTATACACTCCCTCTAAAGTTAGGATAGCTGGTGATCTTCAAGCTTAGTGAGGCGCCGTGAACGTACAGCTTCAGGGTCTCTGTAGACTATCTCCTTTTCTGTCTAATGTAGACATCGGCAGTGACACAAGGATGCATTTACCAATTAAACGCCTTCTTTTGGTGTCCACTCCGGACCTTTTTCTGACATTTCGAGCGGAATAAAGCAGTAAGACAATGCCTTCTCTGAGCCCCCTAACGTCATCATTGAGGCAACTGTAACTGACAAGTCCATTTATAACCCTCCCCAGCTCTCCCCTTCCCCAGAGCCTACTTCTCTTTATCTAGCAGGCAAGCTATTCTGCGCGCACATATTAAAGGTAAAAAGAAATAAGCGTAAAGTGTACTCTTTCCCCAGCCATTTTTCTCTGGGCTAATATTTCCAAATGTACCTCATTTCGTGGCTCCGTTGTCATAAAAAAAAAACAGCACTTCCTCCATTTATGTAGTTCATATTACTTAAGCAAATAGCGCGTATTCGTCTCGAAAATAAGGCTACTGTTAGGCAGACAAAGTCATTGATTTCTCAATCCTTTCAAAGATCACAAATTGAATGAAGCTCGCTTTCAATTCCGTTATTAAACTTCCGCTCGAACCTTGCGCAGATTGAGAGTCTGACTTGAGCTCGTTAATCGTATTCTACGCCTTAGGCTCCCATTCATCACTCTCATTTTCCCTCTAAGCCTTCAAGGAGCTATTCCACTTTTTATCTCACTGTTTTTTTAGCCATACATAGAGTTATCATTCGTGTACTTCGGTTCTTCAAAGTCTTTTTTACTCCTCCTAACTTACATGTTATCGTGAACGCTCATCTCTCATCGTCAAATATTTTCGTTTCTAGAAAAGCTCGTTCTTCATCGTTCTGCGAGCGGCGGTTCCAAATTAACAAAAGCTAATTTATTTCAAATGGGCTGTTCTGCTGATGATATATAGTTGGCACTGTGCTAGAAACTGTAAATGTATACATTTTTTACTTGGTGATCTGTAGATGGAATCTTAAGAGCAAATTTCATTTTTACACTCAATCTAACAAAAATTATTTGTTGCAGAGTTGTTATGTCTTTGAAATACAACAAACTGCATTCGAGAGCGCAGAATTGGTGGTTGAAAGACATGATTTTTATATTGCACGCACTAACACAGAGTTCTAACCTTGCAATGTCAGGGGAGGTCTCTGTTTACCCTATATTTGTATTTTCCTAAAATATTCAAAGAAACCTCGTGATTAACATTTTCTGGAGTCTGGACTTCATTTTTGTTCATTGATTGTCAAGAAGTAGCGAGAATGTCAACAATAAGAGCAGCTGAGACCCGCTTAAATTTGAGCAGTTTTTGATAACATTCGAGCTGCAAAAATGCGTTTTTTTTTTTTTTACAAAACCGTCGGAAAATTGATCACTTGCTCTAAGGAAGCATTTCCACTCAAAATAATTCAAGTGTAATCCAGATCATGAGAAAACACTCAGCATAAACATCCGTTAGTCATCAAATACCACCACTTCATGTACAATTTTTGTCCTAAATGCTGAAAATGGTTTTACTTTCTTCTGCATAAACAACGGACTAATTACATTACTGTAATTAACGCTTCGTCATGAATACGTATGTATTCACCTATTGAACTTCAAAGCAAACAATGACGTGAAGATAGATTTTTTGCTACAGATCAACACAAAATGGCAAAGAAGAGCCACATATTCTTAATACCCGTGTTCTCGTGGGTCCCTTTGTTCCCTCCCGGACATGAACTCGTGCATCGCCTCGACTCTCGTTCCACTAACATGAAAACAAAATAAAAAAAAACTGTTGGGAGAAGTAAAGATGGACCAGTTCTTCCTGCCGAGGTTCTTAGCTTAGAGAACTGCAGTGTTTCGCACACCATCCTTTTGTTCCACAACTCAGCCAGAACACACGTTAGCTCTGTTGCGTCGTTAGCCTAATTACTTCCGTTGTGGTGGAAGGCCCACAGACAATAGGACCCTCACTCTACGTCCCATTTTACCCTATCTTCTTTCGGCTCTCCGCTGCTGAACGCACGGCCTGAACGACCGGGTCACAAAATATGTGGTCTTCTTGACACTTTCGTAACCTGCTTCTTTGTTCCCCCGAACAGCCTAATCACTGGTCCGTACAACAACGCTTCTTAAGCATGTGGACAGGAAGTACTGGTATCCTGCGTTAATGTTCTCTCTAGAGCGACGTTTTCGCTTTTTTTTTTGTTTTTTTTTTGTATACCTGAGAATTTCGTACTCTCTTTTGCTGGCGCAGTGTAAACAGATGAATGTTAACAAACTTTTCCCACCGGCCACTTTATATTCAATGCTAATGCAGAACTGTGTGTGTCAGTGAGGCAGTTTCTAATGTCTGGCAACAATGTTCTCCAGCCGTGTTTTACTGCTGTTTAAAGAAAAGAACTGCCCGTGGCTGTTAAAAAGGCCGTCTTCTGTTCGGCGGTAACTCACAATGACAAGTAGCATCGACAAAAGTCATATATTTTGCTCACGTTAGGAGATTTGTACGTGCGCAAAAGCATGGTTTTCGAACATGCCCAACCTATTTTCATGGAATGAAGAAGAATATTTCCTGTCATTAATTGATTTTAATTCACAAATTTTAGTGAGATTACCTTGAAGCTCTTGTGCAGCTGACCACTCTCGGAGCAATTACCAGGGGTTTGATCGTATAGTTGGAACGTTGGTCACAAAATGCGGACGTTAATAGTCATGCGTTTTGGGCGATCAACACGGGCCTGAATACGTCATCGTCATGCTAAAAAATGAACCTATGCATAAATTTTCGTCTTCTTAACACTTCGCCATTTATCAAAACGCTTTTTCTTCTCTCCTCTCAGTTCCCGACAGCACAGTAGCATGCCAAGCCAGATATTCTTAGCAGCAGAACTCTTTCCGCTTCCTATTAATAAGCTCCTCTAGCAACGATTCGTTCCACTCTTTCTGCATCTCAATGTCCAGCGACAGCCTTGGCCTCGTTATATTCGCTAGAATAGGACGACTTACGGTGTTGTGTAGAGGAGATCGTAAACACTGATCACACTCTTTTTTCGATTAGCACATTCATTCCCACGCTGTGCAAAAAGCGCAATTTTAGAAAAGGCTAAGGGCAGTCTTATGGCTCAATTTAACAGAGGCTAAATTGAGCTGGCATGCTTTCATTTATTCGAGTGAATAAACTACCAACCGGCCTTTTGTATGTAACGTAACGTAATGTAACCAGCTAAAATGTCGGATGAACTGCAGGGAACGTGTAAAAGTTTCAATTTCTCAATTACACAGCATGCTGCCCGCTTGCACATCCTAATGGATTACATCTACAAGTAGTGTCTGTTCACGCCTAGTTGCCGCAAAGAGAAAAAAATACTCGCGGAAAATACACGCATTGTTTTGGGGGGTGGGAGTGCTCTTAAATTGCTTGAATTATGCTCGAGCTGCAAAATCCGCAGGCACCTTTAAATTTGGGGCGCAAATAAATTTGAAGCATCCCGAACGCATTGCACTTGGGCAAATTTCCTTATGGCCTGACAGGTAACAAAGGGGTTGACAAAGTGACACGAATTCCTAGATTCGTGTCACTTTTAGAAATATTTCGGATTTAGAAATAGTACTTCTAATTTTCTTCCCGAAGGGAATAGTGTCAACCAGCGAGCAAAAATGTACTGAGCATAGCACTCCGTTCTTTTTCGCCGACTGGTGCTGGAACTAAGTTGGACGCTGAGAAATTACATTACATAACCGAAAAGGAACCGATAGACGGGGTAGTAAAGCTGTGTAAACTGCACACGAAGAAATGGTTAATACGAGCCCCTCTCGAGGCATTAATTCACTGTTTTTTTACCATTTCGTTCCCCTTTCCATTGCACACTCTCTGATTTTTTTTCTTCACGTCGCTCCCAGCTTCGAGGGATGCCGAGGAATGCAATATATGTGCCTTCCACGCGAACAGGCTGGCGCTAGCGTGTTACACATTGGGAATGCGCGGCATCGCATTGCTGACAAGCTACAGCTGCGGGGCAACTGCTTTTTTTTTTAAGCGAGGGTGATATTTCTTTTTTTGCCTTGTATCCCTTCTTTCTCTTGCTATCCCCAGCGCCCTAATCGCTATTTAATCGCACTTTCCTTGCTTTTACTTTCTCCTTCACGAAAACATGCTTCAGTTTCAATACGCTCAATTTCATGTCTGTTTTTTGTTTTCTTTGATTCTTCGCAATGCTTCCTTCCGACCACATTTTCTGCTAGTTCAAGTGCTCTTCCCAGGTCCACTTCTTTCCTTACTCTCCTTCTGTACAGAAGCGGGCTTGCATACCACCAAGAACAGCAAAATGATTGCCTGTTATATCGGGGCCAGAGGGCTGCGAAGGCGCGAGATTTTCTCGCCCCTCTTCTCCGGCACAAATCCCACTGTCAGGCCAAGCCGATCGAAACGAGTGCGGCGGTTTGGTGGCGGTGCGACGGGGCCAATAACATGCATTGCTCGCAGGGTGTTCCGAAGCCTCAAGAGAAGGAAAGAAAAAAAACGGCCGAATCGACAGAAAACGAGGCTTATCGCAAACCTGTAGCTCTTTTGACAAAGCACGATGGTTTATGCTAGCAGGTAGAGCCATGTCTCGGCGCGGTTGCATCGACCTGTTGTTTGCTCGCCACTTGCTTCAGATAATTAAATTCTGAGTTTTTCTCATTGTTATTTACACTGTCTGCAAAGAACATGAAGTAAATCCATCGCAATTCAGGTTTAAATTTTCATGTTGAAAC
>JAJIZL010056786.1:0-12517 GCA_023969395.1 Amblyomma maculatum
CTGTAAACCAATTATTATTATAAAAAGCAATGTAGACCATCTCGAATGAGAGATTATATTCTTCTGCTACTCTGGTCGATAGCAGAGGTTGGACGAATGTTCAATCAACTGGCCACTGTAAAAAATAGAGTGATTCTAACACGAACAGAGATGACGAACCTCATCATCACTATTCGAGTCGACCTACGAAGGCGGAGAAATACTCTCAAACTCTGAAATGCTCGGAGGTGTATTATCTGAAAGAACGGCCCGATATACTGTGCACGTTGCAACATCGAAGGTACTCTGCCTAGAAATGGTGGTGGGAGCAGACCATCATCTGCAGAGGGCTCGGCACACCACGAAGCAAGCATTGTCTTGATGCCAATGAAAGTGCCTGCAATCAGCCGCTTGTCATCAGGAAAGGATAAGTACGTTCGCAAGTTTATTAAAAACAAATTATAGGTCGTCGGAATATTACTGAGAATGAAATTCGTTGTCCGTTGTTTCAGATCTAGCGGTAATGAAAATATCGACATGTTATTATATTTGTACCAATATTTACAATAATAACATGGTGAATATGAGACCTTTCTGCATAAAAATAAGGTCCTCTAAGCAGATATTTGATTTAGAGGATTTTAGCTGATTTCGTGGCTTCCTTTTGCTGTTTATTTTTCTTTTTTTTTTCATTTTTTAGTCGGCAAAACTGGTTAGGTTCAATCAGCGCTCGCGAAGGGGCGGCCGATACGCGGAAGAAGATCGAGTAGCAAATAGTGTGGTATAACAATTGATTATCGACTTGTAATCGAATTAGGGTGAGTGGCAAAATTCATGGTACTTAATATTTTTTTTTTTGCACAAAATGTATTTTTGTAAAGCTCACGCAATTCTCGGACTATTCGGCTATTTGGATTATTTCTTGATGTTCACCGCGTCCGAAAAAAGTTTTTCGGTGACTCTATACAGTTGAACTCTCTAATAATGAAATTATTCGAGATGAGGAGATTTTTTCTTTTCACGAAAACTTCGTTAGCGCGACAACGGGAGTGTATGAGACAAAAGAGGTAAGAGTCTAACCCTTCGGAAGCGAAAGTTTACTCGAAAAGTGTGTAACCCATGCTTGACTCTTCTTGCCTGTTGCGGCATCTAATTCTGCGCTGAAAATTGAGCAGGATTACCATTGCAACGTCGATCGTTGTCATAAACACCGATGAACGTACGCATAATATTTATTTATTTATTTAGGAAATATTGCGGACATGTCGCATTTCCAAACAGGAGAGAGAGGGTACTAAGTGACAGTATATCAGAAGTCAAGAGCAACCATTTATACAATCTATGCAATAATGTCGAAAAATACACCAAGTACATGACGCAATGAGACAAAATAACAAAATGCACAGCACCAAGCAGCTACAGTACATAAATCAAGGAGGGTGAAAGAATTGGAAACTTTGGGGAGGGGGGGGGGGGCATTCTATTCAAAAATTGTTCGTGGAAAAAAAAATACAGTATTAATATGTGTCGGTGCACGCAAAAATGGGTGCTAGACAGAAGTTGTGCTTATGGCGTGAGGGTAGCGTGGCATCTTTGGCGATATAGTTTTCGGGTCGTATACATAGTCGAGAGAAATATAGCGACTGCAAGAATCTGAGACGTGCTTTCATTCTTCGTTCTACCAGTGGTTTTAATTCTGTAAGCTGCAACCTAGCGGACGTAGAGTCTAGGCGCCTATACCGATTGAAGACAAAGCGAGCCGCAAGGCGTTGTATTTTTTCTAGTTTTTGGATAGGGGCCCCATGCGATGCAAACATATTCGAGGCTCGGCCTTAAAATAGGTTTATATGCTTTCAACCTCAATGCATTAGTACAACTGGCCATATGACATTTGAGAAAACAAAGCTTCCTACGGGCGGAGGAACATATATTGTCTATGCATCGATGCAACGGCATTGAGCGCATTTCGAGGACTTGTCATCTTTTCCGGCAGCTCATTGTCGCCGCCGTCGTCATTGCTCTCTTTTACACACTTCGCAGGTTCTTGATAATAAATGGTGTCATTTCCTAAACTCCTCCTGGATAATAGGTGTTCATCCACAAATAGAAAACGGACCAAAGCATCGAACACACTCCCGTCGAAACTCTGCAGCTCCTGCCATGCGTTGATCATGTTGTGCGGCTTATTCTTCTGGAGGCCCCGACTCTAGCTCGGCAACCACTGCAAACAGCCCGGCAGCAAACCCTGCGTGCTTTAACGAATTCTTAATAATGGCTGCCCTTCTAGCTATCTCCGCTGCGGCCGTCATTTCCAGAGCCATAGAGGAATCCACTTCTAAAGTGCGCTTCATGCCAATGATTCTTATGGGCAGCCATTAAGTAATTAAACCTTGTTTGGCATGCATACTTGACACTACGTGTGGCACGTGGTTCAGAGGTTGAATCACGAGAGTGGAGTAAGGGGGAAAATATGTCTCGGAGGTTCGTCAGAGTCGTATCATCAACGTGATGGGCACAGCACTTATTCAAAAATAGGCACGCATTCTTCCTGTTTTTCACATGCCACCGTCGAAGGCCCCCAGTCACCTCCTAAAGTCTGCACGGATCATGCATGATTTAGTTTTTGCTGTGTCTGAGCGGGCAGCTTGTGATTCCCTTAAAACAACGTCGCCTCTCGCTTGTGCCGATTACAAGAAGCTGATGCTTGTCTTATATATACGTCGATGTACGAACACAACAGAATCGCATCATGTTTCTTGCTCTGGCTCCCCCCTGGTATCTTTGCGCTTTCAGGTTTTTTCGAAGGCAGCATCTTGTAGAGCAAGCCAGTTTCGTCAGAGCTGTAGATGTGGCAGGGCTTGTACGTGGTTTTGATGTCTGGGTAAGTCTTTCACATCCATAGTTTTGCTGATTGCGTGTCGACGTTTACCGACATGGCTTAATATGGCTCAGCCAACAGGCAATCCGCGTAAATTTGCTGGGCCCTAGCTGCCACGCAAAGTCGAGTGCTTTATGCAGTACTAAGATTGCGGACTGCGGCACCTTTTGGCTCGTCGTTATAAGAACCAGGCATGCACAGCCTTATCCACGTTTTCAAAACCCGCACCGTGGCGGTATCATGCTGCGAACGTGCTCCGTTCTCCTGGGGGGCGAAAATGTCTTTTCACTTCAGTATCACCGACAGCGAGCTCCATGCAATTATGGACTATTCGACAATTTCGATCATCTTTCTTCCTTTCGCCCTTTGGGCAATGATGACCGCTTTCTCCTGGAGGGGGAAAAACTGCCGCTCTTTGTTCGGTGGAGGCATCTCTTAAGAGCTTTGATACACATAACAAGGCGCTTCAAATCCCCAAACAAACCTACAGCCCGAAGAAATATCCGCGATGGCGATGCGCCCTGCCCATTTGAACTGTTCGCCGACGCGTATTGCCACTCTTCGAAAACTGCAGCAACAGAAGTGCCGCGTGTGTCACTCAAAAATAAAACACAACTTTACGTTTTGTTTGAGCCTAAAGCGTAGTACGGAAGCTGAAATGCACTATTAACAAAATAGTTTTCTGGATAGTTGACATTGCATACCTGCACCACTTGGCTATTACTGAAGGTCACATTATAACTTTTCAATGGATTTCGGCTCACTGCAGCATCGTGGCCAACGAGAAAGTAGACGAAGCGGCTTGCAAACGTGTACTACATAAAAACTATAAGCGCATATACTTCGCAAAATCAGATGCGTCTCAATTCGCTAAGCGATATACCCAGGATGAAAAGAACCGTCTCTGGAACTTTCCAAGCCATCATTATCCCTTTCTCCATTTCACTGCTCCACATCTGAAATCAAGATTACCACTCGGGTGTCCGCGTCATCTAGAAACAATTTGTTATCGTCGTTGTCTCAATGCTGCCGTTACGAACAGTCTACGGCGCCGATTCAAGCAAGCAGACTGTCCGTTTTGTGACAACTGCGGCTCAATTGAGAATGTACTCCATATTCTCCGCGAATGTCCAGCGTACGCCAACGAACGTGTGCACTATGAACTACGCATGCAGTCTGTCACCCAAGTGCCGCTCACAGTGGACTCTATTAGGTGCTTTAGGATGCTACACACGGCATCGCCTTACAATGACATTCTTATTTGCCTATTTACATTATATTGATATGTTAAACAAACTTTAAATTACCCACCAACTAGACCATCCCGCTATACAAGCAGACTACTGGACTTCCATCTTATCCAAACGCCAGCCACCCATCTTCAGTGACCGCACTCTTTCCTAACCCTTCTTCCATCTTTATTTCCTAATCCCCCTACCGCATGCAGAGTAGCATGTCAGCGCACATTAACGCCGGCTAAAATCTTTGTTTTCATTAAAGAGCCCTCTCTTCTCTCCCTCTCTAGTTTTCTGAGTTAAAATTACTGTAATGCGCTTAATACAACGGAGACATCCGTCGCGATATCTTTGATACGTTGAATAAGTTAACTTGAATATCGGCGATTGTTGCTGAGAGGTGTGTCTGAACGCAACATAAGGGTAACTACATTTCCTGAAAGCAGAAATTTATTACGATGAAGGTAATTGTATAATGTAACCGTTGTCATACCGTCGTATCCTGGCTGCGTTCGCGGCTGGTTTTGCTGATATTAAGCATAAAAGCATTGGATTATGCAACCTAAAGGGAAACATACCCCAGGAACTATGTTCATATTTAATTGAATGTTGTGAATGTTAGAAAAATGCACATACAGGAATCGAACACGTTTTAGAATCTAGTACATGGTGTTCACGCATTGTTCCACAGAAGCGACGGGAAGCATGGTCTTTAAATGCGCTTTTATTAGTTTTGATTCCACGTACTAAAGATGGCCCGACGGACGCAACTGGAACGATCAGAGGATTACTGCAAGCATTTTTAATCCAGCAATATATTTTATTGCGTATGCATTTTAATCCATTTTAGTTTTTGTACTACATTGTACACTCAACGAAACATATAGCTTTATTTACTTCCTTTTTGTTGTCTTTTATTTTTAGTTACGCACCCAGAACTTCCGTTGCTGCAGTTTCAGGGACATGGCAATACGCTTCACCGACAGACCAGAATCCGCAAGAAATATCTTGCTTTTTTTAAAGGACACGCGCGCAATCATCATCAGCAAACGTTCTAAACAAAGATGGCCACACCGGTAAGTATGCTTGTTCGCAATGTGGAAGCTTCCATAATGTTGAAGGTGATGTAAAACCGATTTCAATGCTTTTTAAATTCCTGACGTGCGAAGAACACTCGTAGACTGTTATTTTAGAAAGGTTCGCTGTTGAGTGATTGAAGCGTGACACCGTTTCGTAGTCGAGAGAAATGAAATGCATTGGATCTGATGAACGTTGGCAGGGCCAATGAAATCTTTTGTTCTTTTGAGAATATCGTACTAGTTTTCGTTATTGCGAGGTGCAGCTGTACTCGATCCCGATAGTTCTTCGGAGAATTGCGAAAAATACGATGAGTATGAAGGCGAAGCTCTGGTGCTGCGGAATGTTGTGCCAGTATACAATGGACATGCGACCGAATGGGATAACATGTTTTAATGTGCGTATATATACGAAACGCTATCCAAAACCTAAAATTAACGTACGCTCGCATTACACACGCCATTTCGCATGTTTAAAATTCACGACTCTAGCGTACGATAACATCGTGTTGCTGACATGGCTTCGGGGTTTTACGCAATAGATGTCGCTTCAGA
This sequence comes from Amblyomma maculatum, assembly GCA_023969395.1. Classification (NCBI taxonomy): domain Eukaryota; kingdom Metazoa; phylum Arthropoda; class Arachnida; order Ixodida; family Ixodidae; genus Amblyomma; species Amblyomma maculatum. The sequence continues at coordinate 5,724 of JAJIZL010056786.1, forward strand.
GTAAACTCGTATTTCTTACCGTATTTTTTTTTTCAGCATGTTCGTTAATTGTGCACGGCACTTCAGGCTTATAGGCCTCATCTTGTGTGCAGTGGAATGCTTGAGTGCAAAATATCTTTTATTTTTTTATATCCGGTGTGATCATTCTTCCTCTCTTTTTCCCAAAGTAGAAAGTCGGTTCTTTGATAAAAATTGTTTCAGTCTGAAAAGCCAAATTTCGTGAATGGGCTGACTTATTTGACTTGTTTTCATCCGTATCTGAGACACAACGTAACGTCAAACCATATGCCTATCTATATCTTTCGAATTTTCTTTCAGGGTTTGGTAAGTCGACAGCGTCCATTTATACTCTTTTGCTACCATATCTGCATACACTACGAGCAGACAAAGCGGCGCAGAGAAACACAATGCATACTAGTGAATGACTCAAGAAGTCTCCTGTAGCTTCCTTAATGGTTCAAGTTATAGGGAGGAGTATACCGTCTCAAGACGCTGCAGCAGGTGTGCGTCGAAACAGGTGGGCGAGCCGGCATAGCGAAAATACAGGGATGCATGTAATGTCGCAGGTTCCGAGGAGCAGTATCTGATGGTGCCGCCGCCAAATGCACCATGCACTTCAAAGGAAAAACACGAATAGAAGCATTTTCCACTGCCTTTGTGAAAGAAGCGATGCGGTCGTCAGTATAGGAACGTCAGCTATTATTGAAGTGTCAAAGCTGGCTGTCTAAAATTGAGCGCAATATCCCCTTATGAGGAGCATGCATATTGAATGAATTTACTTGGGCTTCTTGACACGGAAATACATTTTATGATTTGCAACTTGCCAGGCAATGGAACAGAATGTATCATCGCCAGATTTTTAGAATCTAAGCACCCCTCCCCCCCCTACAAACACGCACATACACTTCTATTTCGGCGTCGTTATCGGGAAAAATAGCGGAACATAGAACCGATCAAGTGCAGCGGTAATAAACCTTTGTGGCACGATACATTCCTTATTATGCTTAATGCTTGTATTCAATGAAAAATGTATCTCATACTACCATGCTCATGACTGCAATAGTAACAAACACATCGTATTCGTATTAGTAATTATGAATTCTCGTTCACATCTTGTGGCTGGTCTTTCTTTTTATCGCTTTTTGGAAAGCATGAAACGAGAATTGCTGGTTTATACGTTATGCAGTTTGCTTCATTAAGAAAGAGTTGATTGCATGTTGCAGTTTAAAATACGAACTTTGTCCGCAGCGCCCCACACTGCATTGAGAGAGTCCGAAAAATACATTGTAGCTTGTAAGGCTTCGGTAATTTTAGCTTATGTTATTGAATATCTTGGGAAGTTAACAATGCGACCAGGACATAGGGAATTTAGCATTTGCAATTTTCAATGCATGAAAAATTGGTTACAAAGGGTACATTTATGAAACGACACTCCTTTGTGTGCACATGTCCTCATTAAGGTGCTATTCTTTTAGGTGGTGTATCCTAGGTCTTAGTGCGCGCGCAGTCTTGATGGTACGGAAATCTTTGTTTTCTTTTCAGGTCCAAGATACGATCGATAGGATTCACCAGGTATGTGGCTTCGTGGAAAGGTTGGCTCGTGTTTCTACAAGCACCGAGGCCATGGTCTTAAACCATATCGTAGAAAAAATGTTCCAGGGATTCTTCTCATTTCGACGTCAGTCTGGGCCCCATGGCATGGACCTAGAGTTCGTTTCCAAATGTCGAGCAATCCAGGATGAAGGCCAAAGCTCCTTTCCCTGCATAAAGCAAGACGGAGCTGCCGAAAGTGCCCCACAGCAATCATCAATCGCTCTGCCCTATGGTGGCGTTCTGTGTCCCACTGACCGCGGGTCCACACTGCGCCACAATGACCACCACACAACGTCACCGACGACATTTTGTTCTAAGTCGAGCCTTTTGTCGAAGTGTCTCAACTCTGTGAATAGTTTAGGCCCAGGTTCAAGCAGCCTCGAAGATGTTGGCCTTTATGAGAAGTGGTCGAATGGAGTCGCGGACATATTTAACAGTGGCTCGGACTTTGATACTCTACAGGACTCTCCGGCTTCTCTGCCTCTGAGTGCTCTGGCTGAAGTCTCGTCCATGTACCAAGCTGACACTTGCGTAGGGTTGTACCTACTGAAGTCGCGATTCAAGCAGCGAAAGATGATTTATCGCTTCCAGTTTGGCAAGTTCGATGTCATGGAGGGACAGTTCACAGAGCCTTCTGGTGTGGCTGTGAATGCCCAGAATAACACTGTGGTCACAGATACCAACAATCACCGCATCCAGATCTTTGACCCGGAGGGATGGTACAAGTTTCAGAATCACACTGCGGCCGTCGACACCGACAAACATCGCATCCAGAGCTTTGAATGGGATGCTCGATTCAAGTTCCAGCATGGCGAGTGTTGCAAGAGTGATGGACAGCTACTGTACCTCAACCGGGTGGCTTTGGTGCGGCATTCAGGTGACATTGTAGTGACTGAGCGCTCGCCAACACACCAGATCCAAATTTACAATAAGTACAGGCAGTTAGGGCGCAGGTTCGGTACTGTGATCCTGCACCATCCTAGGGGCGTGGCCATGAACCCCGAGGGCCGCATGGAGATCGTCGACTGCAAGGTGATGCAGATCATCATCTTCGAGCAGGGCGGTGGCCTATTGCAGAGGTTTGGCTGCTCTAAGCGCCTCGAATTGCTTCGAGTGAAGCTCAGTCATCTAGAAGCAGCCATTCTTTCTGCTGAGGTAATCGTTGGCTAACGGAGCTTCTAATTTTACGCTGAGGATCATGCACACTGTGCATTTTTCTTCCATCATTCTCATCAACATCTTGTACTGCTGCGCTCTGCATTGCCTATCTATGCGCTTGTGTTCTAATATGTTACAAATTGTATCATTGGCGTAATACAGCCTAGGGGAACAGCGGTAATAAAGGTCTTGATACGGCGGAGTTTCACTTACAAAAAAAAGTGGACAGGGGTGGCTCCTGTACTAAAGTTTTTATTTTACGCTTTTGTGACATATGAAATCAGTTCACATTAAAATTAGGATAGATGTAATAAGAATGGGCGAATCTACTGTTTCAGGTCATCGCTAGTTCGTCCCAACTTGGTCCCTAAATTCGCCTGGGCTTGGCTTAACTTGCAAAGAACAGCTGTTGTGGTCTTTTTGTGCATTTTGTTTTTTCTTTTGTTTGTGTAGGCCCAGCGGTGCCTTTCCAGCAGCTTGCCAACAACTCTTCATGGGTCTGGCACGACAGCGGGCGCTCAATTGGGCTCGCCCGCTTCACTGCCCGAGGCATTCACGGTACCCAGCGCTGATGGGGAAAAAGGCAGCGGAGGCAGCCCCTCGGATAGCGGCTCTGTGGGCAGTGTAGCTCTGCCCCAGCTAAGCACCAAGTGCAGCCTCTACCATGACACCTGCACCATTCCTAAGGTGCGTCTTGTGTACGATGGAGAGGGGTTTGTCTTCTGCAAACGCCATGTGCTTTTAATTCTGAAACAACGCATGCTACCTTAGCGGCGGCGCGCGTTCAGAGTGAGGTGTGATGCAAACTAGCCGGAGCAGTAGTACGGCTAGCAGCGTTATGAGTTATGCCGAAGAAGTCATTTTAAGCATCAATGACCCGCTGTGTGAAAAGCGCAATAATTTGTTATGCTATTGACTTGGATGACATTTCACGGAATCGGTCCGGTACCATGTTTTACAGCTTCTTGACAAGATATTTTGAGCGCAAACTGCTTGCGTTGAATTCAATTGGTAGAGGATACAGTTAGTGCGACAGATGTCTTTGTTTTATGATTGTCAAAATGCGAGCAGTTGAGTAGAAATCTATAAATCAGTTTCCATCCTCCTAGTCAAAAAGTTTTTGCAAATTTTTGAGAAGGAAAACATATGCGCATATTATTGATATAAAAAAAAATTCTTATGTCATTTTAGCTGGGGTGATGTGTTGAAGGCTGGTAGAGTGCACGGTTGACATAAACTCCGTTCCAAACAACACATGAAATCGTTTTTGTTGCAGTGTACATATACTTTAGCGCGTAGCTCCATTGCCAGCGCCGTTGTCTTCGTCCATAGCGGTATACGGGCCCGGGTCTGACAAGCGATCATCTCAATTCCTACTGTGATATCATGTGAGCAGGCGGGGTTTTAACAACTGCCTCGCCATTGGTTGCTCATTCTCTAATAGAGGAGATGTGTGCTGGCCTGTATGCGCGAACGTTTCAGCGCAGACTCCAGGTTAAATTTTGTTGTCTAGCCGATACATCTCGCGAGAACCAGCAGCGAAGATAAAGCGTGATAGTTCTAGGCAGAACACTACAGAGAGCGAGATCGCACATAGAAGAAATACCTGTATGACCGTCTGGCCTTGCCTAAATAAGCCGCTTATGTTCGGACAACTAGATTGATTTGAGTTAAACCTCTGCAATTATATTTCCGTTAATGCTTTTAATAAAGTGGCGAACCATTGTGCCTTTTCGATAGCCGTCCAGGAGCTCCTGGAACTGCACACAGATTTAAGACAGCATATTTGGGCTGGTCTGTGAAAACATTGTACCGTTCTAAGGGAACGTAACTTTGCTAATCAAGCCTACGGATAGTATAGCTTTGGTTCCACGAAAAAGTACATATTTTGAACGGAATCGGTACTCCTTAGGCTTGGTGATGACTCGTTTTGAAAAGTGTTTTGCTCCCCTACAAAGCAAACTATGACATTGCAAGTATAATAGTGAGAGGCGAGCTAGTTGGTGACTAGTATTGAAATGCATCATGGAACCGCGCAAAAAGAAAATGGACAGGAACTTTAAACTTTGTCAAGAAAAGTGGCTTTGTCCTGTTGCCTTCTTCCTTGTCCCTTGTCTTTTTGCGCCGTTCCATGATGCATTCCAAACTATGACGCAAGCTTTATGCTCAAATTTTTATAGCTCCTGTCGTGCAGTTGGACATTGCTTGGAACAGGCTACGTCTGAGTGACAGCTAACAGTTAAATGCTGCCTAAAGCGCGCTAACGAATATTCCTCACAGTTATTTTGATCGAAAACAATTTATGCGGGAGACAAACTACGCCTTTAAGGATATCGTCACAGCCCAGGCTGCGAGTCCACATATTTTTACGTCGCCAACAGAGTAACTCTGCTTCTCCTGCTATGCCTTGATATGGCCGCCCAGTTAACCCAGTTTGCTTTATCGTAATATAGTATGGCCGCCCAGTTGCTTTCTGGGCACCCGAGGCAATGCGCGCTCCTTCACCCTCCCCAAAACTTGCCGGCTGCACCGACATTTCACAATTCGCTGGATCACTACTTGGGTGCCCAACTCGAAGCCACCCTAGCGACGTTTCATTAGACATCACCATAACAAGGGAAAAGTGTGCTGCACTCTATGGGCGAAAGGGGACGGTAATATCTCTTAACTATATCAGTTTATTATAGCAGGGTTCCACACTTCCTGTGTGTGCTGACAGTAAACTGTTTTGTTTGGGATCATTTCATAGCCTGTTACAATATAATCACGTGCCTCGTCTTGAAACCACCACTTTGATTCCTGGTGTGTACGTGCAGTCTTTTTGTTTCAGCAGCTACTGCTTTGGTATTTTCGCAGGTGTTAAAGTGCTTGCACACATGTTGTCAGCCGTGCCTGAAAAAGGAGTGCACTGGGGACAAGATTCGTAGTCGTTGCCCCCAGAACAGCCAAGACACATCTTTTCCAGCCAGAGGCATGGCTAGCCTTCCATCCGACTATGCAGCCTCCAACCTCCTAAGAACAGTGGCCCTCGGAGGTGCCAGTCTTAGGGGCTCAAGTTGCAAGGTGTGTGAGCAGGCCACTGAAGACTGCTGTAACAAAATGTCTCCTGAGTGACCCTTCCAGACGCTGTGAGCGCAGTTTGTGTGAAGAGCGATCTTGTAGCTTCTGTGAAGTGAGTTACCTATCACAGTGACCCTCCTTTTTGGTCGAATTGAGTGCAAATAGTTTATAACTTTGATCTTATGTTAAATAGCAAAGAGCAGAAAATCTGCCGTTTTCTGATTTTCGCTTGCACAGCATCAGATTGTTTAGTGTGTGGATTTACGTAGACACACTAATGATCTTCCATATCAGCAAGGGGTGTGTGAGGGGGCATCTGCTTGTTCCGGTTGTGCCAAGCAAATGCAGTCAGTGACAATGCAGCAAAAGCTCGTTAATTCGAAAGTATGGGCAATTTGAACTCACCAAAATACTTACTGACACCTATATGTAACTTATAGAGTTGGATGCTGGTTAATTCAGGTATCGGCGGGCTTGCATCAATTAATTGAGATGAGGACTCACGCCAAGGTACGAGCCGTAAAAGCAGCGATCTGTCAAAGAGCGCTCTTGAACCTAACGCGGAATTACGTGGAAGAGTAGTGTCTGCGCACATCTGGAATGCGCGCTATAGCCGACAGAACGATGATTGGGAGTACCATATTGCTAAGATAAAGTTCGGAAGCATTGTTTCAGTTCGCTTCTTTAATTTCACTCCAACCCGCCGTTTCCATCAGGCACACACTTTGGTCAGGCCCGCCTTTTTGTTCACATTGCGTCACTGGTCGTTTAGTTTTACTTTAAGATGGCGCCACACCATTTTACCGGCTACGCATATTTATCTCGCATCCACGTGCTTCCTCAACTGTCCCATTGCACTCGACCAATTGCTTTGATAATGCTTCATCGCACAGTCCACAATTTGTGTGGTGAAGCATCTTCGAAACGCGATAGTTTTCTTTCTTCTGTTTACCAAACAGTCCGAATATTGCACAGGGATATTG
>JAJIZL010056791.1:0-17871 GCA_023969395.1 Amblyomma maculatum
ATGTGATTTTTCGCTCATGATGCTGACACATTCCATAACGCTGACAGCAAATTTTCTGCAAAACACTGCAAAAATTTTGTTTTTAAAATTAAATTTTAAATTTTAAAAGTTTTACAGGCTTCCCACGCGAATTCAGTTGAGTGGTACCTTCTCGTAAGTGCAGAATAAAGCTCGCTCGATGGCCGATTGGCTGCTGTTGCCTTTTTGTCCTACCAAAATGTTTGCTCACCTATGCCAATGTCAAAATGACATTGCGGCAAAGCGAGCCAGTTCCAAATCAAACAGTTTCATGGTGTAGCGCCTTCCCCTGGCTGCGCAAAGACTGCGGCCAAAGCATGGCCGCTGGAAAAATGAAAAAGGACGCCGGCTGGCAGTGGCACTTGAAACCACAGTTGGCTGGTCTGTTCTAGTCTAGATCCTTATCAGCTGTCTCGTCCTTCGCTCCTGAGGTCTTCAGCCTACAATGTATTCGGCCCCTGTTCCTTTTTGCATAATGCCAGCCTTGCCTCGAGCCCAAGTAGCATTTAGCTTCTGCGGCATTGTTTTGATATGATAGCTTAAAGACTTCGTTTTCCAGAAAATCCAGCAACAGCAGCAATATTGATGTGAGCGAAAAATCATGGGCATGCCTCTGGCAGGTAGCAGTTGGCAGGTGAGAAGCCGTGCACTGACTGGTCAGCAGGTTGTCTGTCGCCACGAAGCCACAAGACATGGCCGACTTGGAACTCCTGACTCAAGCAGCTTCTTTGAGATGGAGGGGGAAATGAGAATCGGACTCACCGGAAGCCTTCTATACTGTAACAAGAATCTCCCATTGATAGCGCAAGCTACAACACCGATGCATCGTATCCTCATCGATCGGAGCAGCCAGCTGGGAGCCCCAACCGAGTGCCGTGCGCCGAGTAGAGTGGTTGGCAGCCATTGTCTCCCTCCTCACACAGAGCAGACAACTGATGTTACATGGCATCTCTTCTCTAGCTGCAACACAGCAGGCCCACACCTGTGTAGCCTAGACTAGTTGAACCTGTTATGCCCATTTAGAAACTGCTTGAGTAATTCATCCATACTAAACAGGCATGAAACAGATAACGAGTCAAGCACATTACTCCTATGCCATGCAGGCACGTTCTTGGTTGAAGCAGGTCTTTTTAGCTATGGCTGTTGGTGTTTCACGTAATGTGCTGGCTCACGAGTATAAGCTAATGAGTAGGTGTGGGATGATAGTGTCATAAATTCATGAATTGGTGATTCAGCGAGTTGTAAAGTAATGAGGATCTGCAGGGGAAGCCATTAAAACTATCGCATTAGGGCTGATGTCTTCCAGTTTTTTTCTCTTTTCTTGCGTTTTTTTTAAGGTTTGATTTTTTTTTATTTTTGAGGAAATATGCTAAAAGGAACCTATAAAGGTAATTATTGTCATTGTAATGCAGTACACTTCTAGGATTTTTTTTGTTGGTATTCAAGTCAAATTTTAAATGTCTCTGCATACCCCCTTTAATTTACAAATTTCTCAAAATTGCTTTTCGCAGTCTATTTGGACATCATCTCGCGGCCTATTCTTAGCTGCCCCCTACTGACATAAACTTGGCCATCTGGGACCAAATGATGCAGGCAAAATGGGCCACAGTGGGGAATGGTTGTGACATTTTCTTTACTTTTCTCATCGGTATGTGTAGAGTTGAAGGGAAAGGAGGGGCATTATTTTTTACCTCCATCTGTGTTGCTTAAAAATTTGTGTCGTGGAAATGAGTGATGAAATACTAATCGTTAGTGCACCTTTTCTAGCCACAGCAAATACCTTTTCATTGTTCCTTTAATTGAGCTGAACTAGTTCGTTCCTTATCACAAAAATGTATGCAGCTTTGCTTTCATCTATTTGTTCCTTCTTTGTTGTGGTTTCCATGCAGCAGTTTTATAACAACTTTATTCCTTTCGTGCACAGACAAGTGTAGGAAAATGAATGGCTCGTGACGACATGCATATGAAAAAAGCCAAAAGTGGTTGAAATCAAGTAAAGCATATGGAAATTTTTATTATTGTTGTTTCACAGGATATTCAATGGAAAATTATTACTTTAATCGTTTTTTACCTGAAAGATTACGGTGGAAGTAGGAGAGACTGCAACTATATGTAAATAGAGAGATCCAAAGCTACAGCAGTGGCTGTTAAACCTTGTTCGTCCGAGTATACTAATTCGGTTGTGCATAGCCGAATATTGAGATTGCTCACAAGGGTCACCCCCAACCAATGCGGCAATAGGTCTAATACCACAAGTGCCACTTGGAATGCGATTGAGTGGTGAGAGTAGCAGCTGTACCAAAACCCTTTAGTCCTCCTCTAGGAGCACCAAAGGGTTCTAGCCAGAGCCACTGTTAAAGGTATACTGCAGGGAATTTGTCTGAAATCGCTGAAATTGCATTCAGGAGATGCAGTTATCAAAAGCTGTTTTGTGCACTGCTTTGAGATTATTGTACTGGCAAGTTATATTTTGTAGAAGATGGCTGTAAAAGTGTGAACTTTCCTTAGAACTAGTGCTAGGTAGTTTTTAATGAGGAATTATATACAACTCTGAAAAGTTTTGTTAAGCAAAAGCTGTAAAGAACTGTATTAACACGATAAGTACAAACCATCTTCTCTTGGTCACGTGTCAGTGTATGTTGTGCCTCGAGGCTCCTGTATTGTGCTCTTTCTGTGATGGGTTCCTTGCGACATAGGCAAGTGGCTTTGCCTTATGAGTGACCTTAAAGCAACTCGCACTTCCTTTAGTTTTGCACTTGTACAATCAAGCACAAGAGACGAATTATAGGGTCATTCAGCACTACACATCTTGCATCTACAGTACACCTAATGTGGAAAGCCTGGGAGTGTTGCCAGCAATCTCTCTGTTATGCTTTTCTCACTCCGAATTTTTTTTTTATACTGTGCTCAACAGTTGAAAACGCAGCTGAGTTGATGCAGATAATTTTCGGATAATGATTTGGTTTGTCCGCACATTCACGAAGCATGCTTGGGTAGGAATACAGAAAAATACCGAGTTCTCACTATACACTAACTATCTTAAACGCAGTGGCGAACTGATTGTAATCTTCATTTATCGGAATTTGTTTTTGGCAGAATCACAAAGTGGCGGAAATATGTGTAGGTGGTTTCTTCACATTCACATTCAAGAGACTAACAGACCAAAATGTGTCATAAATTATGATGGAAATGGCAAGCTCTTGCCTTGCAACTGAGGACAGCAGTACAGGAAGCAAAAGGATTTATTTATCACTGAAAATCTTATCAAATGAGCTAGAGTGTTACATTGCTGTGAAACCTTGCCGTTACCGGTGCATCCCACCATATGGCCACATCTCGGTGAAGTATTAGAGTGCACATGATTTTTTCTATTTCTTTCACGAGTGTTCATGTTCTATTTTAGTTTATGCACTCTCTGGCCATCACTCTGCTGATTATAAATGCTCCCTTCACTTCGCCAGTGAAGTGCGTCTAGCTTCTGTCACTCTGTGGAACCACAATGTTTTGCATTTCTTGGCTGCAATGGCGACCACGGTCATTTAATGCTTGCATAGACTTAGGCGTTTGTCAAAGTGCCATAACGGCTGGGTGCGGGAACTCATATATATATTGTTCTCTTCTGTAAAAAAAAATGAATGTCTGGCAGCAGAGCTTTCTTTTTATATTAGCTTTCAATACATCCTTTTTGCCCGCCTGTGATTGACATTTTGCTCATTTATCATGGTTTCCAGCTTCTTCATACAAACAAAAGACATCAGTAACATCAACTGATGAAAATATTCTTGGTAAAAACTTTTCTACAGCATTTCTAACAAAAATTTCATGGAATGATTACCTTAGAAGTATGTTTTTCATTGTGCCGAAAAGATTAGGTGTTTAAACTTTTGTAAGGTGTGAGAAATGTACTCATTTTGCAAAGCCATTGTTGTTGCATGTTGCAGCCATAAAAAGTTTGCAATCTGCAGTTCTCGTAGGACGTAAATTCACTAAGGTGTAAACAAAAAAAATGAGAGATATAATTAGCTGAGGAGGAAAAACTCGAAAGCCCATCATATTCTCCACTGTAGCCATAGAAAAAAGTCTAGCTCTTCCGCACGATGACACAGCTAGGCAGCTCCGAATGGCTTTATTAACCACTGGCTGTTTGTGTCACAGGAACACTTTTGTTCCTAATACAGTGTGCATTAAAAGACGTTTTGCTTTTTGTCCTGTAACTCATTACATGATGGAACTGAAAGAATTTACATTTAAAATAACGCTTAGAAATGAGCTCAGTCCTACTTCACACATTTTGATTCAGTTTTCACTGGTGGCAGCACGCTAACTGTGACTGGTGCATCTGTTGACTAAACTATCAGTGAACAGCAGTTGATGATTTTTTTATTCTAGGAAGCAGCTAGAAATTCAATGGCACAAGGTTGGTACTGTGGGGGGGCACGAGGTAAACCAGCAACTTTTGATGTACAGACTGATGTACAGACGTCAGCAAGTCTGCCCGGAGTGCTCGAACACCAACCTGTCGCACAAAGAAAGTGAAATTTTTGAGCAGGGGCCCAATTCTAGGAACAATGATGGCGCTATACTGAAGGTGCATAGGCATACTACTTGCACTGACAGCTAAACTTTACCACTAATAGAGCAGCCCAGACAAAATTTCACTTTGTTCGCTCCGCAGCACACCTCTTCAGCATTGTGGACGTGCCGACGACTGCACTAGTGGTGAAAGTGTGTTGCTATTGCTAGGGGGAAGGACTATACAACCAAGGCACAGCAAAAGTCAAATATTATAGTGATTGTGTTCAGCCATTTCGCTGCTAATATGTTATTATTATGCTATTATGAATCAAATCATATAAGAATACCCAAGTACAGATGCAGATCTGCTAAGCGAACTCCGAAGCAGATATCTCAATACCGGTAGCAACCCCAATGCTACCTATGAGTACAAAGGGGTTCCTAATGAAGACTTCGACAGAGAGATCGCGGAAGCGGAAATTTGGGCCGCAATTCGCCATTTACATACTACCTCTCAGCTATTAACGACTTAATGAATGAATATTGGAACAAAGGTGAACTTTCGCAGATGTGGAAACACGTGAAGGTTGTCTTTATTCCTAAACACAAAAAGAAACTAAGCATAGAGAACTTAAAGCCCATCTCTCTTACGTCGTGCTTAGGTAAACTTATGGAACATGTTATTCTAAATAGGCTTTAGAACTACGCAGAAGAGAATGACCTTCTGCCCAGCTCAATGATTGGCTTCAAAACTCAACTCTCTACTCAGGACGTAATGCTTCAGTTGCATGCAGAAGTGATAGATCCCCCTAACAAAACCGGAACCAAAGCGATTTTTGCCTTGGATCTGGAAAAAGCCTTCGACAATGTCTCTCATGAAGCCATTCTCCAAACCCTCGCCAACATAAACACAGGGAACAAAACCTTTAATTACATTCCTTCCTTTCTCTCGGGAAGGACTGCGGGCAGAGCTAAGTATCGCAGGACTTGCATCGGACAAAATAGCAATAGGAGACAGAGGAACCCCGCAAGGATCAGTCCTCTCTCCCTTCTTGTTCAACCTAGCAATGATAGGTCTGCCTCCCAAACTTGAAGAAATCCAAGATCTTCAACACTCCCTATATACTGACGATGTCCCCTTGTGGGTAGCAAAAGGTTCGGACGCTCACATAGAGGAAACGCTTCAAGAAGCAGTGAATGTAGTCCAGTCATACACTAACCAGATTGGGCTGAAATGCTCACAACATAAGTCTGAACTACTAGCAGTGAGAAGGAAAACGCAAGACAAAGTAGAGATAAAAGTCTGCCTGCACGGACTACCCATACCTACAGTCGATACTATTGGAGTGCTCGGGCTCTACATCCAGAGCAATAGGAAGAGCAATGTTACTATCAACAGGCTGGAAATGACTGTGCGATAAATCACTAGACTGATACACAGAGTAACGGAAAGAAAGAGGCTGACATTTGTAGTCTTATCCATGCCTTTGTACTAAGTCGATTCACATACTCTGTCCCTTATCTCCGCCTCATTCAATCTGACAAGGAGAAATTAGACACTCATTAGAAGCACCTACAAGGCTGGGCTAGGTCTACCCAGAAACACTGCAACCGAAAAACTTCTCTCACTTGGGATACACAACAATGTAGAGGAGCTGATTGCAGCTACAAAGACTAACAAACTCTAAAGCAGGCAGACAAACTCTCAACCGCATGAGAATTAATGCCGAACCACTAGCCAACCACTAGGACCACTACCAAGAGGAGCTGGCGACAAAATTATCTCCAAACCTGTGCCCAAAAACATGCATCCCTCCTTCCATGAAGGCAGGAGGAAAGCTAGAGCTAGGGCCCTAAACAGAAAATACCGAAATCACGATGGGGTGGTGTATACCAACGCCTTGTATTACTATATGGCTGACGGTGCCGTTGCTATCTTTGTAATTAAGCAGTACAGTAAGTAAATGCGTATCAGCTGCTTCGGTCAAAGTCCGCTACTCGGACCAGGAGGAAGAAGCCGCAATCGCTTTAGCCATCGCTACAGCAGATGCGGACATAATTGTCACTGATTCAAAAACTGCCATACGCAACTTCTCGCGTAGCAGAATATCAAATACTGCCAGAAACAACCTCGCGAATATCAGACTCGACAGAGAGATAGAACTCGTATGGACGCCTGCCCACTCAGGGTACCGAGGCAATGAGGCTGCTCATCAACACGCTCGAGGTTTTGTCGGCCGAGCGGCGAGACCTAATGCCGAGGAACTTGAAATGGAAGAATTGCTCACATACAGCGACCTACAGCGACATACCCCTGCCAGCATTTTAGTTCATCGGGACAGTTTGCCCATATGATAACAGTAGCAACTAGTGCAGCTCCCTCATGACTGCATGGGCAGCAAGAGCGCAAATATGCTGCAAGGGAATACACTGTCAAGGTTAAAACATGCCAAAGTTAATACTTTTCTTGCTTCGTGCACACTGACTACAAATGAATTACTTCTCCTCTATGTGAAAACAGTAATAGACTTTGTTTCATGCATTTTGCCTCGCTTAACTGATCAGTATTAGACACATACCTTCACCAGCCATTGCACTTCGGGCTGGTAGCAGAAATAAATGGATTAATATATTGTACCAATAAATTATTATTAAGCATTTACCACTTTGTTCGCAAGAAAAAAAAAAATTTTTGCAAATGTGTGTAACATGCAAGGCTGATTTTGTTAATGCCCACATCACATTGACACAGATAAAGTAACATAGTATGTACCAGTGAAAAAAGTGATTTCTAGTCTGTGCTTGTGCTAGGCTTTGTTTCTGCTGCTGTCTGCAATCAACAAACTGCATTTCTAAGGATTGCATTTGCAAAAGAAAATAGTACTCATATTAAGACATGCTAGGCCGAGGACCTGGGTTCAGTTCCAGCCATAGTGGTCGTTACATATCAATGAAGGTGAAATGCAAGACACACTTGCAATGTCAGTGCACACGAAGAACCTCAAATCAATGGCATTAATGTAGAGCTGTCCACTATGACGTTTCTTATAGGCAGTTTTTCTATATCACTTATGGAAGTTAAACACCATATCCCACACCGAAGGAGGAACAACACTTTCTTTACTGACCAAATAAGTGAAAAAGAAACGAAACTTGTGATTGCCCTGGCTTTTAACCCTGATGTTGAAGGAAAGAAAGTGTATTCAGAGGCAGCAGCTGGTGGTGGCAATTTCCACCTGAGCATGGATATTCAATGAATGCTTGTTTTAATCTGAAAGTAAATCTTTAGAAGGAAAATTGTTGAAGGGCGACATCTGCAGGTTTTGTTGATGCTATATTGCCATTTATGACACTGTGAGCACCCTTTCACTCTTATCTACTACCCTGCGAAACTAAGAAGCAAACAAGATAGCTTTGAACAGTGCCACATTGCTGCAATACCTAAGCAACAGCTGCACGAGCTGTTTAAAGCCACTTGCAAAATACACAAATCATTTTCACTACATGCACGGCGGAAGGTGTTTGCACGCAGTAGAGGCACTCGTAAAAGTAATGTATCAGCTTTTGGGGTTGAAGCGCAGCTACGGACGGTCGCTTTTTTTTTTTTTTTTCTTTTTAAGCAGGCCTTTGCTTTACCGGACGGTTTAGGTGGGGTTCTCACCGAAATACAAAGCGTGCGATAGCATTTCGGAGCCGATTTGCATGTTAACGATATGTAACACAAACCTGCACTGAGAGCCACGACGGGTTTCATGACGCGGCCGTGCACCAGCGATCGAAAACGTGCACAAATAAACCGCATTTAATTGATTCGTGGCAAGACTAGCCACTAGAGCACTAGCCTCATGCAGTCTTTGGGGTAGTCTCGCGGCACATCACGCACGCACATCCAACGGCTAGCAGCAACGTTACTAGAACAAACTCTAGCAGTCAGCACAAGGGATCTTGCGGAAATACAAGGCTTGCGTTCCCTCATAAAATAGATCGCATTTCGGGGCCGATTTGCATGTAAGCGGTATGTAACAAACCTGCGTCTGAGCCACGAAGGGCTTCGTGGAGCGACCGAGCGCCAGCGATTGAATCAATGCACAAATAGCATTTAGTTCATCCGGGGCAAGACAAGACGACTAGCCTCATGCGGTCTTTGGAGAAGACTCGCGGCACAAGTATAGCACAAGAGCGCGCACACACATCCACGCGACAACGCGCATTGCACGCTGCCACAACAACACGAACGCCGAGGCCCATGCCTTGAGTCGCTAGCGTGGAATGGGGGTGCCGGCCGCAGCTCGTAACAGCCAGCCGAAGGCCTCTTCTCCCTCTCCATCTTCGTTTTCCCCCTCGCGCCGCATCCGTTTGTTGGGATCGGATATACGCGCCCGGGTGAGGTAGATCTTATCTGCTCCAACTCCCCGGCGCGCTTCTTTTTTCCTCTCGGGGAGCGTTTGTACCGGCCGGCTGAGATGTCCTCCAGCCCGGACACGGCGGTCAGCGGTGAAAAACCGTAAGCTGCGACGCCCCGCAGCCTCTCGAATTCGTGACGTTAGCACAGTCGATCTCGCTTAGAGAGGGATTCCAGCGCTCGTGTGCCATGCCGCTTTATCGGAAGTGGACTTTCTGGCAGGTTTCCCCGCCACGGTGGTGCAGTGGTAAGACGCCCGACTACTGTCCGGAGTTCTCGGGTTCTATCCCGACCGCGGCGACTGCGCTTCGATGGAGGCGAAACGAAGAGGCGTTCGTGTGCTGTGCGATGTCAGTGCACGTTAAAGATCACCAGGTGGTCGAAATTACTCCGTACCCCTCCACTACGGTTCCCCTTTCACTCTTTCCACTTTCAAGCCCACCTGCCGCCATCGAGGGGCTACAGCATACAGCATAAGGCAACGATGAGGCCGACGCACTCGCGAGATCTCACTGCTGAAGTAGCTGTGGAAGACTCCGTACCAAACTGCGACAGATATGCCCAACTGTAGGACCGCGAGCGCGAGCTGGAGGCCCTGATGCAAACTCGCAAGTGGGATCGGAATCTTCGACGACGGCTCGCCCGAGTCCATACAAACATCGAGAACTATGCCGTAGAGCTTATACGCCAAAACTGGCACAATAAATGTGACCAGATGGATAAGGCTCCTAACACCAGAAGCACCTGGAAACTACTCCGTCACCTCATCGACCCTGAAGGGAGCAAGTTCCAAGCTCGCCAGCAGCTCCAGCGTATCTTCCACCAATTTCCCGGCACCTCAGACGCCCTCAAACAGGAGCTAGTAAACACCTACATCCGCCCAGGACCGGTGAAATTTTTCCCTCCTTATAAGGGGAAGGAAAACGTCTGTTTAGATGCTCCCATCACTTTACCGGAGGTACGAGCTGAGCTCAATCGTCTCAAGACAAACTCAGCTGCAGGCCCGGCCCGGATATCTAAACGTATGCTTCGGAACCTCGACGACACCTCGATTCATGCTCTCACAGACTTTCTGCAAAAATGCTGGGAGCGGGGAGCCATCCCGCCAGAGTGGAAATATGCCAACCTCGTGCTCATCCCCAAGCCGGGCAAACCACCTACTCTCCGAACCTCCGCCCCATTTCTCTCACGTCCTGCGTGGGAAAACTATTGGAGCATGTAATTCAGACCTGTCCTCTTCGTTAACTAGAAGAACATCGCCTACTTCCAGACACGATGTTTGGTTTTCGACCACACCTTGCGGCCCCAGACATCATGCTCTTGCTCAAGCATCAGGTGCTGACACATAGCACTTTGGAGACCAAAGTCATAGTTGGTCTAGACGTCGCGAAGGCCTTTGACAATGTCCGGCACGAAGCCATTCTGCAGAACCTCCAGACCCTAGCGGTGGGACAATGAACGTATGCATATATACGCGACTTTCTCACGAACCGCACAGTGCAACTTGACACCGGCTCAGGAGATCCTTCCATCATCTCTCCTGGAAGCCGGGGTACACCCCAAGACTCAGTGCTTTCCCCACTCCTGTTCAATATTGCGCTGCTTGGCCTGCCCAATCTTTTGGCAGATATCTCCCACTTGCACCACCGCCTATACGTCGACGACCTCACGCTGTGATTACACACGGCAGTTACGGCCAGATCGAGGAGACTCTGCAGACAGCCATCGATCGCGTTGGTACCTACCTGGACACAGTCGGCCTATCCTGCTCGGCCACCAAGTCTGAATACATCATTGCCCCAACCCAGTGAAGACGCCCCAGGTCACCTCCGGCATGCCTGCTCAAGAGAATCGCAAACAAACATACGGGCATGCGCGAATCCAACCTTTTGCGCCTCGTACAAGCCTTCGTTTGTACGCACATTGCCTACGTCGCCCCTTACCTTCGCCTCACGCGAACAGATCGGGAGCGACTGGATGCATCACTGCGTAAGGCATAGAAGACAGCATTGGGTCTACCCATGTCCACTTCCACCACCAAACTGATGACCCTCGGGATCTCCAACACAGTCGACGAGCTGATTGAAGCGACTCTAACCTCCCAATATGAGCGCCTCTCGCTGACACATGCGGGCCGTGCAGTACTGAGCCAGGTAGGAATCACCCCTATGAGGGCGACTTCTACGTATATGGATCTCACGCCTGAGCAGAGACTCAGTCTTCGTATACCTCCGCTTCCCAATCGTATGCATCCAGAGTATCATACATAGCGTAGAGCCGACCGAGCCCGGCAACACCACAAACGTTCTACCGGCCGCCCCGACGTTACATACACAGATGCCTCCCACCACCCCCTTCGCCCCGCTATGGTTGCGGTTGCACGCATCGAAACTGGCACAACGCCTGCAGCGTCCTCAACGCCGCAACTGTTACCACCGCGGAAGAGGTTGCCATCGTGTTAGCTCTGACCGACCCATCCACCAAAGAAGTCGTTAGCGATTCCCAACAGGCAATTCGTAACTTCGATGCAGGTCGTATATCCCGACAGGCGCACACTATCCTCCGAGCTCTCCCCTTACCGTCTACACCTGTTCTCATATGGAC
Source organism: Amblyomma maculatum (assembly GCA_023969395.1). Taxonomy (NCBI): domain Eukaryota; kingdom Metazoa; phylum Arthropoda; class Arachnida; order Ixodida; family Ixodidae; genus Amblyomma; species Amblyomma maculatum. Next base: position 11,540 of record JAJIZL010056791.1, read on the forward strand.
CCCAGCTCATGAGGCGCTCAGCGGGAACGCACAGGCGCATGCTCTAGCCCGAGAACTCAGCTACCGGACGGAGCACCCTCCTCAGCCCGCCGCTTCCTCTGACACTCCCCAAGGCACTCATTCACGCCTTGTTACATACACGGACATCCTCCAGCATTATCGGCTCGAACGGTGTCTATACCCCCCCTGCACACTGGGAACTATCCCGGCGCGAGGCCGTCCATTGGCGCAAAATACAAACAGGAACCTTTCCAAACCCATGGCTATATAGCAAAATTTTCCCAAATCTTATTGCAGTTAGCTGCAAACACTGCTCACAACCAGCCACATTCATTCACATGGTGTGGACGTGTATACGACACAACGCAGACAATACAGCTACAGGGGATGCGTGGGAGTCCCTCCTGCGTACCACCGAGCTCGCCCAACAGCGCCAGCCCATTTTGCGCGCATTGGAGGCCGCAGAGTCCCAAGGGATCCCTGCTGACATTCTCTAAGCAGTGCAACCAGTCTTTCGGCTGGTTCCCCTTCTTTGGGAGTAAGTAAATAGTTTATCATCATCATCATCGCCAAAGCAGCCCACTCCAATCAGGTAGGTATGTCTAACCATGTATCTATCTCTGATTGTTCCAGGCTGCCCCCCAAGAAGGCAGTGAGGGCCCTGCACCCTGATCGGCGCATCGCCGAGGGGAGGACTTTCCACCGTCTTTCCGACAAGCTCGCCCGCAGGGTGCGAGCTCTTCTCCTACGCCTCCGCACCGGAGGCTCTTGGACTCACACGGAGATGTACGTCCGTGGCCAGGCTCCCTCCCCTGCATGCCACTCTTGTGGCGACGCAGGAACGCTGGGGCATCTCCTTTGTGTGTGTGCAGCACACGCCCACCACCGTCGAAAGATGGAGGCAGGCTACTGGGCCCTCGGACTCCCTGCTGCCACGGAGGACCAGGTGCTTTTCCCGGCCAGGAGTCCCCTGGCAGCCTACCGACTCCTGCTGGCCTCCCTCGAGGAGGCCGGCCTGGCTGCCCATCTTTAGCCTCCCACCGGGCCTGCTGACCTGCTGACCAGGGCGCTGGCGATGAAGCTGACGACATGGAGAGCGGCTTCAAGACGATGACCTCCCCCCTCCCCTTCCCAACATCCCATCTCCCCTTCCCCTGGACGCCAAGAATGCCGCCACGACGTAGGCCGGCATAACCCGCGCCCGGTATCCCCGCCCCAAGAATACCCAAAGACCTCATCATCATCATACGTTTTACACGGACGAATATATCTTGTGGGTGAACAAGGGAAGTGATGCCCAAATAGAAAGTGTGCTTCAGGAAACACTCAACACCTTTGAGACTTAAGCTTTAAGGACGGCTCTTGGGTGTTCACACTCTAAGTCCGAACTCCTTGTAGTTCGAGAAGGCCGCAACCGAAAGAACAGACCTCTGCCTCCTGAAATCAAGGTAGAGCTCAGAGGACTGCCAATCAAACATGTAGGCACCATCAAAATTCTAGGCATGTTCATTCAGAGCAACCACAGAAATTCAGCAACATTAGCTAACCACAACAGCCACCAAAACAACCAGACTAATCAAGCGAATAGCCAACAAGAGGAGAAGCATGAAAGAACACAGCACCTGTCGACTCATCCAGGCTTTCGTCATCACCAGGCTAGTCTACACCCTGCCCTGTCTGCACTTTTAATAAGACGAAAAGCAAAAGGTTAAGTGTCTTATCCGTCAAGCTTACAAGACAACACTAGTACTATCGAGAAAAACCTCAACTGATAGGCTCCTAGCTCTTGGAATGCACAGCACACTTCATGAACTCAAGGAAGCGCATTTAATATCGCCGTACTCCAGACTGGCGTGCACCAAAGCCGGGAGGTTCTCTTGCTAAGGCTAGGCATCAATGCCTAACCCATGGCGGACGATCCCAGGCAAATACCCACATCAATCAGGAAAGAGCTTGTTATCAGGCCCCTCCCTAAGAATATGCACCCCATTCACCCCGAAGGCAGGCGACTGGCACGCGCACGTGCACTACACACCAAATACAAAGGAAACCAGTCGGTTGCTAGCGTAGATGCGGCCCAATATGAATAGACGGACCGAGGTTTCGCGATTTGTGCGGTAACTGAGGCTCGTGAGTCCACACCTTCCAAAATCTTAGCTTCAGCTACTGTACACGCCAGAACCTCCGAGGCTGCAGAGGAAACAGCCATCGCGCTGACCGTCGCTTCTTCCGAAGCAGATGTTATAGTCAGTAGCTCCAAAACAGCCGTACATAACTTCAGGAGGGGCCGTCTGTCGGCTGCCGCCAGGAATATCCTTAAAAGCTATCGTCCAGTCCCTGGTAGGACGATAGAACTGGTATGGGTTCGGCTCACTCGGGCAATCCCGGGAACGAGAAGGCTCACGAGTTTCGTCGGCCGGGCGGTGAGTACCTTGTTTCCCGCGGCCGCGAGGGAGGGCTTGCTCTCGTTCCATGATATAATTAACTCCCCTATTTTAGCCTGGGAAGGCGCATCTTTCCTCCCCAACATAATTAGGCAAGGCCCAGGAGATACTCTGGTGCCAGCTACAACCCGCTCCTTCCCCTGCCCCAAGGTATATTGATATATATTCAAAGAGCAGGTTGACCTTAAATGCGAAGAGTGTGGCGTCGACGCCACTTAAACCACATTACATGGGGGTGCACGGCCTATCCGCCACCCGCCGATTTGCTGCCAGCTCCATCTCTGGAGGAGTGGGAGGCCATACTGCGCTGTTCGGACCCGGCCATCCAGGCTCGGGTCACTGAGTGGGCCGAAGAGATCGCCTACAGGACGTAACTGGCGGCCATCTGGCGCGGCCAACAGTCAAACTGAACCCTCACCTCTTAAAGCGGATGAAAATAAATGTTTTCCCATCCATCCATCCATTTCTCCTTTCTCTTACGGCGCCGTTCAGGTGTCCACAGCTACAAGTGTGGTAGATATTGCGCCTTTCCCTTCCGTGAACCAATTATTATCATTATTTATTTCTGGCAGCCAGCAGGCTGTCCGAGGTTGAATAAAAGAAGCCCACTCTCGCCCATAATTATTATACCCACCTCTTCCGCTTTACTCCCTACGCTGTAGCCACACCCTTCTCCCCCACTTTCTCCCACGCGTTGCCGCCGTACCTTTATTTTCCTTTTCTCCTCGTTCGCCCTTCGCTATCGCTGTACTTTCATACTCTATTTTGCTTCGCTTTCACTCTCTTTCATCCTTCAATCTCGCTCGCCTTGCTGGTTGTGATGCCAACGCGAATGCTCAATCCAAGAAAGGGAATGGTTGTTCTCTGAAAGTTGTCTTTCGGGCTAAACTACTTGGAAGAACGTACACGCCAACTATGAGTGCTAAATATGCCGCACATAGCTCAGAATCCGGAGTCTGTGCCTTTTTACAAAACAAATTGAAGCGCTTATATTCGATAGTGCAAATCAGAGCCAAGGTCGCGCTTTGCATTAAGTATTTTTCTTGTCATTTTGGAGGGTTCTGGGGCTATTTTTTTTCTTAATGTCGTTGCAGCCATAGTGCTCAGGAGATATATTTGACGGTTTTTTTCTGCTGCTGCTCATTTACGTAAGATGAATTGGAAGTTATGTTAATTGTATTCTTTTGCTCTTCCAAATTGACGGGGACAAATTCTGTGCATCTTAGGCCCGCGAATAAAACTTCTTCCACTGCGACATAATGAGCAGGCACGTAAAAACCTAGTCGCTATAGTGGTCTAGAGATAGCAAAGTAGGCAGCTATATCTTAACACCTAAAGCTAGTATAAAACATCACTAAAACAATCCTGAAGCCAGGAATGTGCGAACTGCTGATCGAACATGTTGTGCTGTTCCCGGTTTAGACATTTAAAGGTGGCTATACGTATATTCAGGTGTAATTGTGCTTCAGTGATGTTCATTCAGCTTTCACGCAACCACTGCCTCACAGTGCGGAATGAAGGCAATGATGTCGGAGCCTAACTGGCTCATGCTGACAAGGCTTCTAGGTAAAAGCACTGTCGAGAAGTAAGACTGAAACCTAGTTGGCGCATTCAGTAAAAACTACTATGCAGTAACACTGGTTCGTCGTGAGCCATCGACACGACTGCATATTAGGCTTGATCGAGGATTAACATTTCACAATTCTATTAAAGTTGTAGGAGGGGGTCAAGGGAATTTGTACCACCGACGACTTGGCGTCACATAATAGGCACTAGGACTAAACTCACTCCTGGGTGGCGCGCTAGGAAGGCCGTTCTCAACTTGGATCAGGCCTAGAAACAGGCATGCGATACTCAGTCAGTTCAGTCGTTCAGTCGTGTCCGACTCTTCGCGACCCTATTGACCATGTCACGCCACGCTTTCCGGTCTCTCACTATCTTCCTAACATACATAACTTCATCTGCAGTGCCTCGAGGATGCCATCTAACCATCGCGTTCGCTGCCTACCCCTTCTCCTAAAACCCTCAACCTTTCCCAACATCAAATCTTTCTCCAGCGACTCCTCTATTCTCATCAGATGACCAAAGTACCTGAGCTTTAACTTTAGAATTTGACCCTCCAATGAGCAGTCAGGGTTAGTGGTCGACAATATTGACTGATTTGATATTCTGGCAGTCCAAGAAACTCTCAAGAGTCTTCGCCAGCACCACAATTCAAACGCGTCAATTCTTCGGCGGTCAGCCTTTATCACAGTCCAACTCTCGCATCCATACATCACAACTGGAAAGACCATAGCACGAGTTATACGGATCTTGGTTGGCAGACTAATGTCTCTGCTCTTTACTAGGCGGTCAAGGCTAACCATTGCTCTCTTTCCCAGAAGCAGGCGTCTCCTAATTTCATGGCTGCAGTCTCCTTCCGAGGTAATCTTGGCGCCCAAGAAAAGAAAATCTGTCACAGCTTCCACTCCTTGTCCCTTGATGCTCCACGACTTGATAGGGCAAGACGCCATGATCTTTGTCTTTTTAATGTTCAGTTTAAGCCCAAACTTCTCACTCTCTTCTTGTACGCGCATCAGAAGTCTCTTGAGTTCCGCTTCGCTTTCTGCCATTAAAGTGGTATCATCCGCATATCTAAGGTTGTTGATACATTTTCCAGCAATCTTCACTCCAGCTGAAGACTCTTCCAGACCGGCCTTCCTCATGATGCACTCTGCATATAGGTTAAATAGGCAGGGCGACAGTATGCAGCCTTGCCTCACTCCTTTCTCAATCGGGAACCAATCAGTAAGACCATGCCCAGTTCTGACTGTGGCCTCTTGCCCTTCATACAGGTTCCTGAGGAGACAGATGAGGTGAATTGGAACTCCCATCTCTTGACGAGCTTGCCACAATCTGCTGTGATCTACGCAGTCAAACGCTTTCGCATAATCAATAAAGCAGAAGTAGATGGGTTTTTGGAACTCTCTTGCTTTTTCCATGATCCAGCGAAGGTTGGCAACTTGGTCTCTAGTTCCTCTGCCCTTGCGAAACCCAGCTTGCACGTCCGGAAGCTCCCGATCCACATACTGCTGCAACCTACCTTGGAGGATTTTCAACATCACCTTGCTAGCATGCGAAATAAGCGCGATTGTGCGGTAGTTGGAACAATCTTTGGCACTGCCTTTCTTTGGAATGGGGTTGTAAACGTATCTCCTCCAATCCTGTGGCCACTGCAGGGTTGTCCAAATCTTCTGACATAATGTATGCAGAATGTTAACAGCGTCATGGTTAAGGTTTTGAAGCAACTCAGCTGGAATGCCATCAATTACGCTAGCTTTATTCTTAGCAAGGCTGGCTAAGGCCCATTCAACTTCACTCTTCAGGATGCCCGGCTCGAGATCAGTAATCACAACTGTCTTATGTTGGGTTTGCACTTTCGGGTCCTTCTTGTACAGTTCTTCTGTGTATTCCTGCCACCCCTTCTTTATCTCTGAGACTTTAGTGAGGTCCTTGCCTCGTTTGTCCTTTATCACGCCCAGCTTAGCACAGAAGCTTCCTTTGATATCTTTGATTGTCTTATACAGAGCTCTTGTGTTCCTTAATTGGGTATTGTCCTCAACTGCTTGGCACTGTATGTTCAGGAAGGCATTCTTATCTCTCCTTGCTATTTTCTGAAAATCCGCATTGGGGACCTTGTATCTTTCTCTTTCCCCCATAACTTTTGCCATCCTCCTTTCCTCAGCTATTTGCAAAGCCTCTTCAGATAACCAGTTTGCTTTCTTGCATTTCTTTTGCTTTGGAACTACCTTAGTAGCAACTTCTTGTATTATATCACGAACATCAGTCCACATCTCTTCGGGCTCTTTGTCTTCTAGATCTAATTCTTGAAATCGATTCCTCACTTCC
>JAJIZL010056800.1:0-11981 GCA_023969395.1 Amblyomma maculatum
ACTCCCAGAAGAAGAAGACGCAGACGAGTGCTGTGCTGTGCGAGTGCTGTGCTGCGATCATCCTCAGTGGTGTGGACAACTGCCGTAATGTGAATATTTCCCGTAACATCTCTTGGTGGAGGTGAATCTTTCGATCCCCGTCACAAGCTGGATCTCCGCAGCGGCCAACGCATCATTACCACCACTATGACTACTGACGCCGCTACATCTACTGCCGCCGCACCTGCTGTCGTCATGGCCCATCCCCGTGACCCCGGGACCTTCTGTGGGACCGACGACGTTGATGTCGACGACTGGCCGGCCCTACACGAACGAGTCAGCAAGTACAACAGGTGGGATCCCACACTTATGCTTGCTGATATTATGTTTTACTTGACTGGGACAGCGCTGGTGTGGTTTGAGACCCATGGAGAGGACCTCACATCTTGGGACATCTGTAAGCAGAAGCTCCACGACCTCTTCGAAAAGCCCATTGGCCGTCACCTTGCCGCGAAACAGGCGCTCGCTTCTCGCGCGCAAAAGTGTACAGTCTTACATCACTTATATACAGGACGTCCTATCCCTGTGCCGCAAAGTCGACCACGCCATGCCTGAGGAGGATAAAGTCGGCCACATAGTAAAAGGCATTGCCAACGATGCTTTCAACCTCCTTTTATGCAGGGATTGTTCCACCGTGGACTCTGTACTAAAAGTGTGCCGACGTTTCGAACAAGCGAAACAGAGACGCATATCTCATCGTTTCGACCGTCTACCGAACACGGCTGCCAGCTCTTCCTGTGTCGATCTTCCGCCTCCTCGACCGCCAACTAATGACACTACTTTGACCCGCATCTTCCGCCAAGACCTCGAGGCAATGACTCCTGCATCTGCACTCTCGCCTACCCCCGACTGTACCTTGGCTACAATATCACTCATTCAGGCTGTTGTTCGCCAAGAGGTTGCCAATATGGGCCTTCCTTCTACCTGCCGCACCGACACCGTGGATTCAGGACCTGCCCCTCCAGTAATTGCAGCTGCTTCACCCACCGCCGGTTTCTCGCCCCGATATCGGTACCGCAATCGGAATGAGTGGCGTACCCATGACAATCGTCCCATCTGCTTTACTTGTTCCCGCGTTTGCCACATTTCCCGTCACTGCCGTAGCCGTTGGTGCACGCCATCTCGTCAATTCACCTACGTCGACCGCCGCGGAGACTATGCCCCTCGCTATACCTAACCTCGCCCCGACCAGACCACTGTTGACCCCGGTGTCCCTGCTCGTGATTCCAACCGTTCACCATTCGCGCAGACCCGACGCTCGCGTTCTCCTCTTCCTCGCCGCCGTTTGTCCACGTCCTATCCCAGCCACATACCGGAAAACTAGCCAATGCAGCTCCCGGAGGTGGCGCTGCATTTGTGACCCGGACTGAAAAACCTCTGCTGAACCTGCCCTACAAAATAATCGCATCGACGTCCTTGTGGATGGTGTTCCCGTTTCTGCTCTCATTGATACCGGCGCCCAACTGTCCGTTCTCAGCTCCTCATTTCGGCGTCGCCTCAAAAAGGTCCTTACTCCAGCCGTCTCGCCCACAGTGCGCGTCGCCAATGGAAGCCCTGATGCCGTGGTTGGCATGTGCAGAGCGCGAGTTACCATTGCTGGTCGTCATGCTCCAGTGTTGTTCACCGTCCACCAAGAATGCCCCCACGACGTTATCCTTGGCATTGACTTTTTAACAGCCCACTCTGCCCTCATTGACTGCTCTACCGGCCTACTTCGCTTGGAGCTTCCGCTCTGCTCTGAAGACCCCTCCTGCTCACCCCGCCTTCGATCAGCACAGTTCTGCCGCCTTCCTCCTGAAGCTGCCGTCTACATCCCTATGTCACCGGCCTATGTCACCATTCCCACCCGTCCCAGACGACGACTATCTCGCGTGTCCCATTACTGATGTCATCTTGCAGCGGTACGTCACCCTTCCTCATCTGATTGTGCATATCTCCCAGAACCGTACCACTGTCCCGGTCCCTAACTTCAGCTTATCAACTCAAGTTCTGCCCGAGGGAATTTCACTAGCAGAGCTGTCGCCGATGACCGATTGTGCCATTTCAGCTCTGACTACTGATAATCCAAATTCCGTTACTGCAACACCTCCCTCGTCCTCTACATCGCGCACTGATCCTGTTAAAAGCATGATTGCAGCTGATCTCCAGCCTAATTCGCTGCAGAGTTAAAACAGCTTTTGCTCACCTACAGTGACCTTTTTGACTTCGGTACCCGCCCATTGGGTCAAACCACAGTTGTCAGTCACCGCATTGACACCGGTGACGCCAGTCCTATTCACAGGCGGCCCTATCGTGTTTTGCTTGCCGAGCGACGCGTCATCAAAACAGAGGTCGACAAAATGTTGGCGAACAGCATAATTGAGCCTTCCAGCAGCTTCTGGGCATCCCCTGTTGTGTTGATCAAAAAGAAAGATAACAGTTGGAGATTCTGCGTTGACTATCGTCATTTAAATAAGATAACCAGAAAAGATGTGTATCCTCTTCCGCGTATAGACGACGCGCTTGATACTTTGCACGGAGCCAGCTACTTTTCGTCCATCGACCTTCGTTCCGGCTACTGGCAGATCTCTGTCGACGAGAGAGACCGTGACAAAAACAGCGTTCATCACCCCTGGCGGCCTTTATCAATTCAGTCATGCCTTTTGGCCTTTGCAATGCCCCAGCAACCTTCGAACGTATGATGGACTCTTTGCTCCGAGGCTTCATGTGGACCACTTGTTTGTGTTATCTTGACGATGTTATAGTTTTCTCGTCTACATTTGAAAGCCATCTCCGTCGCCTTTCTACAATCCTAGCGCTTTTTCGCCGCGCGGGAGTGCAACTTAACTCTAAAAAGTGCAGCTTTGGTCACCGACAAATCAAAGTCCTTGGTCACTTGGTTAATGCTGCCGGCGTTCAGCCTGACCCTGACAAGATTCGTGCCGTCAGAGATTTTCCCACTCCACGTTCACCGAGCGATGTTCGAAGCTTTATTGGCCTATGTTCTTATTTCCGACGATTCGTCCCGAATTTCGCAGCGCTAGCTCGTCCTCTCACCACTCTCCTAAAGAAAGACGTTTTATTCTACTGGGGGCCTGAACAAGTTGCAGCTTTCTCGGTACTTATTGCTGCTCTCACAACTCCACCCGTCTTGGCCCATTTCGATTTCAACCCATCTGCCAATACTGAACTCCGCACCGACGCAAGTGACCACGGCATTGGAGCTATACTTGCCCAGCGACAACACGGCCACACAAGGGTGATTGCGTATGCCAGCCGCCCCTTATCTACGTCCGAACAAAATTACTCTAACACAGAGCGAGAGTGCCTGACACTTGTTTGGGCTATTACAAAATTCCGCCCTTATTTTTTTTGGCCGGCATTTTGCTGTTATAACAGACCATCATGCCTTGTGTTGGCTTTCCTCCCTCAAAGATCCTACAGGCCGTTTGGGGCGCTGGGCGTTTCGATTACAAGAGTATACATTTTCCGTCGTGTACAAGTCCGGCCGGCTTGACCAGGATGCAGACTGCTTGTCCCGTCATCCCGTCGACTCTCCTAGTCCTACCGACTCTGACGATGACGCATGTGTCTTGTCTGTGTCGGCCTTTTCTAACTTTGCCGACGAACAACACTTAGATGCTTTGCTCCATTCCATTATCCTGCGTCTGACCTGCGACCGACCTGATCCATCTCTTGCCTTATATGTACTCCACGAGAACACCCTATTCCGACGCAATATGCGACCAGACGGCGCAGACCTTTTGCTCGTCTTTCCTCAACATCTGCGTTCCACCATCCTTGACCAGTTTCATGATGCTCCAACAGCTGGCCACCTGGGTGTCTCTCCCACATACGACAGCCTGCGCCGACGCTTCTACTGGCCGGGGCTGTAACGCTCCGTCCAGCAATACATTGCCGCATGTGAATTGTGTCAGCGTCGAAAGAAACCCACAATTTTGCCTTCAGGCCATTTGCAACCGATCCCCATACCCACCGACCCGTTTTCCCGTGCAGGTGTTGACCTTCGTGGGCCCTTTCCAGTTTCCGCCTCAGGGAACAAATGGATTGCCGTCGCCACCGATTATGCTACGCGGTATGCTATTACCAGAGCCATCCCGACCAGCTGCGCCAGAGACGTCGCTGACTTCCTCCTAGAAGACGTGACTCTACATCATGGTGCCCCTCGTGAACTACTAACTGACCTTGGCCGCTGCTTTCTGTCGCGAGTGGTTGACGAAATTCTCCGTTCGTGCTCCGTCCGTCACAAATTCACCACAGCCTATCACCCCCAGACCAACGGCCTCACGGAACATCTAAACCGTACCCTCACAGACATGCTGTCCATGTATGTGTCTGACGACCTCCGGGATTGGGACGCTCATTTACTCTTTGTGACTTTCGCCTACAATTCATCAGTCCATTCTACTGCTGGATACTCCCCATTTTATCTGTTTTTTGGCCGACACACGTTACTGCCCTTCGACACCTCACTACCCGCGGCAGACGCCACCAGTACTTACGCCAGTGATGCCGTAGCCCGCGCTCATGATGCCCGCCGGATAGCTCATGCCAGGCTCTCTGCATCCCAAGACTCTCAAAAGTTCCGGTACGACAGTCGCCACCGTGATGTCCACTACACTCCTGGGTCACTCGTCTTGCTGTGGCTCCCGTGCCGTCGCGTGGGCTTGTGTGAAAAACTTTTGCCCCGTTGCACAGGCCCTTACCGAGTCTTTCGCCCCGTGACAGACGTCACATACGAAGTTGAATCTGTGCCTCCGAAATCCTCGTCCAGAGCGCCATCCTCTGAAATAGTGCATGTGTCCCGCCTAAAGCTCTATAGGCAACCTGCAGTGGCCAGGCGGCGCTAGTGGAGAGCAGCGTGCAGCGTTCAGCGCTGCCAACGGGGGCGCCGAGTAATCTGAGTAGGCCGGCGCGGTCGGGTTGCGTTGGTGTTGTACGGCTGGAAGCATCTCAGCTCTCATTTTCTGCAGTTTTAAGGCAATCGAATGTCTTCAGAGCTACTTCCCAAAACCAATACTGACGAAACGACACCGCCTGTTCGAGAATGCTCATGTTTAAAACGTGAGCTGTGTCGACGTCACCGCGAAGTCCGCGCCGCTCGCGACGGAACACCCGCGCGCACAGCTTTGAATTTCGCGTGAGTGGACGGAATTTTTTTTAACGTAGTTTATTCTCTCAGGGCATCAGTCGGATATGTGATGATGAATTAAGAAATACTTAAATGAAAAATGTAGTAAACGCAGCTGTTCATTTACCTATTGCGTTCACACCTCATGCCCAAACATTGAAAGTGCAGAGAGAACCTGAGAAGAGATTGATCGCCGTTTCTTCTTTTTTTGTTCTTGTTGTTGATTACAGGAGCATAATAATTTCCTCGCGGTTTTGCTTTACAGTTTAATAACATGACGAACACTTTTGTTCGTGGTGCACCTTTCGACAGTGCCGCGGAAGTTACAGGAGGCATGGTACGGTACCCGCTACGGATGACGGGGCGACTGCAAGCACTGTGCGGTTGTGGCGTGCGTCATCACCGAAAACTGTGCGTGTCGGGGGCGGGGAGTATGGGCCTCCTACACCGTTGGAAAAAAAAAGCTCTTAACAACAACAACTGGCATGCATTTTGTACCTCCGTACCTCAATCTTGGGGAAAGCCGGCGGGTAATGCTTGCATTCAACGGCAAAGCTTTCGTAAAGGAGGTCGTTAAGAGTTAGAATTTTTTACTGTTGCTACTAATGATGAAATAGTCTATCGTCTGGGACAAGAGACTCTTGAGTAGCTTGAGCAGTCGGTGAAAGAAATATTTGGCGCGGAACGATAGAACGAAGTTCCATTCTCAGCATACACAGTATCACGGGCATCTACACTCCGCCACTTCGACTTTTTCAGCACCTTAAGAACTAATTTACAGATAAATATGCTTATTGAAATCTGTAATTGGAAGTTTTGAAGATATTTTGGCTTTATGGTTCCGAATAGACACCGCATTAGAAATCCGCTTCACAGATCCACGAACATTCTTTTTTTATTTCGCCTACGTTGAAATGCGGCTGGAATACGATGCTGCGGCTGCGCGCCTTTGTTGCTTTTCTGGACGTATGCCACTCGATCTTGCACAGCATATACCAGTACACGCCAGTACAACCAGCGCGCGACTCCTTGAGTCAGAAGTTTATACCGTTTCCTCCGCTAACGGGCAATCATTTTATTTTAGCTTCTTGGCGTCTGTACGCGCCAATGGCCCCATAACAAAACGAATTTCAGTTACATTACTCTCTCGCAGCCAATATCTCTTTTTCTCATCATTCTCCCCAGGTTCTCCCAGCAAGCGGTACGCTTAGGTTTCCTTCGTGATTTTGGCAGTTTTTCTCGCCGCCCTAGAGCTTATTTTTATTCTTGTGCACATCCGTAGTAGTCTAAGCATCGCACGAGACCACTGAAGTCACTAAATGAGTAAATCACACTCACTGGGACAACAAAACGCGAACGCAGAAGGAACACAGCGGCAGCAACATATACGGCGTCAGCTTCTGCATCGCCTCAGTATTAGCTCCAGTCGGCCGCCAGGTGGCACCACATGTCTCAGCAAACTCCATTGCAGGTTGCCTATTATGCACGTTCTGTTTCACAAACGTAGAACGCACCGGGACTGTGCTTTTCCCGAGGGGGGTAGAGTTACTGAGCGGTATTCGCTGGTTGTGCTGACGAAAAAGAAGTGCGACAGATTCCCAGAAGAAGAAGACGCAGACGAGTGATGTGCTGTGATCATCCTGAGTGGTGTGGACAACTGCCCTACTGTGAATATTTCCCGTAACAATATTATATATATATATATTGTAGGGGTGTGCTTATTCGGTAAACCCAGATAGACCCAGCCGCTCAGGAGGGACTCGCAGCGGAGCGTCAGGCGTGGCGAAGGAGCAAGGCAGCGAACAACTTCTTCGTCCTTGAGAGCGGCAGCACGCGACGCATGTCAGTGGTTATATCAATGAAGATTACCACACTACAGTTTCCCCCCGGGCAAAGAAGGAGCCATCCTGGCGACTCATGGTGCCGAAAGGACAGACGGATCGTAGTAGGGCTTGATTCGGTCCACATGAACTATTTCGCGTCCACGGCGACGCAAGTCCGCAGATGGCGTAACGGGCTCAACTACGTAGTTCACAGGAGATGTTTTTTGAAGGACTCGGTATGGACCGTGATACCGAGCAAGAAGCTTCTTTGACAGACCGGCGGTTGTGGCAGGAACCCAGAGCCACACCAGGGAGTTGGGCGCATATGAAGGCGCCTCACCAGTGTCACGATGGTGTTTTTGTTGCCACTGATTTTCCTTTGTAAGCGGACGAGCGAGCTGACGACATTCTTCTGCGTACTGGGCGGCGTCCGAGAGTGGCGTCGATTCAGAAACATCAGGGCGGTAGGGAAAAAGCGCGTTCATTGTGCAGGTTGGCTCGCGCCCGTAAAGAAGAAAGAAGGGAGAGAATCCAGTGGTGGTCTGTATCGTAGTGTTGTACGCGTAGGTTACGAAGGGAAGAACGTGGTCCCAGTTGGAATGAGCGTCGTTGACGTACATGGCCAGCATGTCACTCAGAGTACGGTTGAAGCGTTCTGTCAGGCCATTCGTCTGAGGGTGGTAAGAAGTAGCGGTGCGATGAATGATGCGACATTCTTTCAGTAGGGCCTCGAGAGCGTCGCACAATAAAACGCGTCCGCGGTCACTGAGCAGTTCCTTCGGAGACCCGTGGCGAAGAATCAAGTTGTTGAGAACGAACAAAGCAACGTCTCTTGCAGAGGCAGAGGGTAACGGTGATGTTTCAGTGTAGCGAGTCAGATGGTCTACTGCCACAATAATCCACCGGTTTCCAGCAGGAGTAGTAGAAAGAGGGCCATAGAGATCTATGCCAACGCGGTCAAACGGACGAGCAGGGCAGGGTAACGGCTGCAACGAAACAGAGGACTTCTGAGGAGTTTTTCGGCGTTGACAAGATTCGGAAGCGCGCACGAAATGTCGTACGAAGCGGTACATTCCACGCCAATAAAATCGCAGACGTAGGCGCGTGTAGGTTTTCAATACGCCACCGTGAGCACATTGTGGGTCACCATGGTACGCAGCACAAATGTCGGCACGGAGATGACGCGGGATGACTAGAAGCCACTTCCGTCCATCAAGCAAATAATTGCGGCAATAGAGAAGACTGTCACGAATGGAGAAGTGGTGGGCTTGGCGGACGAGCGCTTTGGATGAATGACCGGGAGTAGGACTTGAGAGAAAATCCAAAAGTGCATTGATCCAGGGGTCATTCCGCTGCTCGGTAGCCATGTCGATAGTGGTAAGAGTCGACAAATCGTAGGCACAGACGTGGTCAGACGAAGTATCTCTAGGCAATGGCGAGCGGGAAAGAGCATCCGCGTCCGTATGCTTCAGGCCTGATCGATAAATGACATGAATGTCAAACTCCTGGAGACGAAGAGCCCAGCGAGCAAGGCGACCGGATGGGTCTTTCAGAGAGGCAAGCCAGCACAAAGCGTGGTGATCGGTCACAACGTAAAACGGTCGACCATACACATAAGGACGAAATTTTCCGATAGCCCAAATAATGGCCAAACATTCCCTTTCTGTGACTGAATAATTAGATTCTGCCTTTGTCAATGTTCGGCTGGCGTATGCCACAACATACTCGCTGTAACCAGGCTTACGTTGGGTAAGGACGGCAGCAAGCCCAATACCACTGGCATCAGTATGGATCTGCGTATGCGCAGCCGGATCAAAGTGGCGTAGAATTGGCGGCGTAAAGTGTCGAAGGCTTTATCGCAGGCTGGAGTCCAGGCGGAAAGGTCGGAGCTGCCGGCAAGTAGCTGGGTCAGAGGAGCGATGATAGAGGCGAAGTTCAAGATGAAACGTCGAAAGTAGGAGCAGAGGCCGATAAAGCTCCGAAGCTCCTTCAGGGAGGTTGGCTTCGGGAACTCTGCAACTGCGCGAAGTTTGGTGGGGTCGGGAAGAATGCCTTCCTTAGAGACTACGTGACCTAAAATTGTGAGTTTTCGAGCGGCAAAGTGACACTTCTTCAAATTCAACTGAAGCCCAGCGTCGGCGATACACGTGAGGACATGCTCTAGGCGGAGAAGGTGAGAAGAAAAGTCGGTAGAAAACACTACGATGTAATCCAGGTAACAAAGACAGGTCTGCCACTTCAGTCCACGAAGAACAGTGTCCATCAGGCGCTCGAAAGTAGCTGGGGCATTGCAGAGGCCATAGGGCATAACGTTGAACACGTATAATCCATCCGGTGTTATAAAGGCAGTTTTCGAGCGGTCATTATCAGCCATCGGTACCTGCCAGTAGCCGGAGCGCAAATCCAAAGAGGAGAAATACTCGGCTCCCTGTAAACAGTCCAAGGCGTCGTCAATTCGCGGCAAAGGATAGACATCTTTGCGCGTGATTTTGTTATGCCTACGGTAATCGACGGAAAATCGGATGGAACCATCTTTCTTGGTGACCAAAACAACCGGAGAAGCCCATGGACTGTTAGATGGCTGTATGACGCCCCGGCGAAGCATGTCGTCCACGTTGTCAGCAATGACTTGGCGCTCAGAGGCCGACACGCGATAAGGACGCTGTCGTAAAGGTGCATTTGTACCAGTGTCGATTGCGTGCGCAACGACAGACGTGCGACCCAGAGCAGTGTTAGGAAAGTCGAAGGCAGAAGTGAAGTTCTGTAGAAGAGCAGCGAGTTGATCGCGTTGTGCGGGTGGAAGATCTGCGTCAATAGCTTGTTGAAGAACATCGGGTGGTGTCGAAGCGGTCGCTGTATCGCAAGAGCTGAGCACATTAATGTCTAATGAAGTAGGCGTTGCAGGAAGAGTATTTACAAGCGCGGGATCAAGTTCTTCAATACGACCGAGACACTCGCCGCGTAGCAGGACGGACGGGCACGAAAATGGATTTGAGACGTACATTGCACTAAGGCCATCTTCGAACTTGAGGACAGCAAATGGAAGCAGGAGGCAGGGATGGCGTGAAGCGGCGTCGGAAGGTGTGAAGAAGACAGTCGAACTAATAACACTTTCACAGGAGAGTGGAACGAGGGCAGCAGAAAATGGAGGAATGTCTGTGTCATTGGCGACGAGGAGTTTTGCAGGCCGGGTAGGGACGTCACACAAGACGGTATCACAAAGAGGTAAAAAGGAAACTTCCGCGCGGGCGCAGTCACTAACAGCATGATGAGTGGAAAGGAAATCGTAGCCCAGTATGATGTCGTGTGAGCAGCGAGACAGTACAATAAACTCGATGGTGTATAAGACGTCTTCGATGAGAACACGGGCCGTGCACGCCGCTGAGGGATGAATGCGCTGTGATGAGGCGGTGCGAAGCGAAAAGTCGGAAAGTGCGGTGGTCACCTTACGAAGACGACGGCAAAGAGCTTCACTGATGACGGATACGGCAGCGCCCGTGTCGACAAGAGCGAGTACTGCGACGCCGTCGACAAACACTTGAATTACGTTAGTGGGAGAACACCGAGGACTTGAAGAGTTCGAACCAAGCGCAGTTCTTGCCCCGGGAACTGCGACTGTTAGTTTCCCTCAACAGTGCCGGTAGAACGTCGGAGTGGGGACGGGGAACGGCGACGAGGGGAAGGTGATCGGCGAGTTGTGTACGTTTGATTGTCACGAGATACAAAGTCGGAACTGGGCGCATTTCTCGGCGAGGGCTGGTCTGTATTGTAGCAGTAGTTCCATAGTTCAGGTCGAGAAGGTGGAAGGCGTTGGCGGCAAAGGCGTGCGACATGGCCCGGCAGCCCGCAAGAGTAGCAGATTGGCCGGTTGTCCGCGGTACGCCAAGGGTTCGTAGGGCGTTGGCGTACCCTTGGAATAGGGACATGGAACGCAGACCCAGGCAAAGGCGAAGGAAGGTTGCAAGGAGCGGCCTGGTAGGAAAGAGATGCTGATGGCATGAGCGGCCTGGCCGCAACTTGGGCGTAAGTCAGTGGCACCCTTACTTGCGCCGGCACGGGGCTGGGCGGCAGCACAGGGCTGGGCGGGAGCATGGAGCTGGGCGGAAGGACATCAGCGATGTGATCTTGAACGGCACGCCGTATGGTAGGGGCCAAAGACGGAGCCATGTCAGGAGCAAGGCGGCCAGTATCCTGTAACTGAGGGACCAGCGATAGCTGGCGGGCGACCTCTTCTCAAACGAAGGCTTTGATTTGCTGAAGTAAAGGGCTGTCCTCTGATGGGGTAGAACCGCCCAGCGCTAGTGTAAAGATGGCGTCGTCTCTAACACCGGACCGCCGGGTAGAAGCGCGCTTCTTACGAAGCACGTCGTAGCTCTGGCAAAGCTTGATCACGTCACTCACCGTGGCAGGATTTTTTACCCAGAGCATTTGGCACGCGTCGTCAGAGATGCCTTTCATGATGTTTTCGAACTTATCCGCTTCGGTCATTAGCGGACCGACACGCTTGGATAGGTCCACGATGTACTCTATATAACTAGTAGGGGCGTGCTTATTCGGTAAACCCAGATAGATCCAGCCGCTCAGGAGGGACTCGCAGCGGAGCGTCAGGCGTGGCGAAAGAGCAAGGCAGCGAACAACTTCTTCGTCCTTGAGAGCGGCAGCACGCGACGCATGTCAGTGGTTATATCGATGAAGATTACCACACTACCATATATATATATATATATATATATATATTAAGAGTTAGAATTTTTTACTGTTGCTACTAACGATGAAATAGTCTATCGCTGTCCCCCCTGCTACTTTCTTGGGTATTAATGTTGTCTGTATACGAGCCTTGAGAGTGTTCACCAGCGCCACCCTCAACCAAAGTGGCGGACGTGGCACGTCCTGTGTTACCGCCAGCGTCACGTAGAGTGTGATCAAGAGCGAGGGTGAACTTTAAGCTCAGTTGGAAGAGCACCGGACGCGATATTCGGAGGTCGTGG
>JAJIZL010056804.1:3219-14697 GCA_023969395.1 Amblyomma maculatum
TTCAAGGGTTTCCAACTTGACCGAGCTCTTACGGTGCCTCGCCATGCTCGGTCAATGGCCTATCATAGGGTTTGCCTCTGGATTTCATGCTCGTGAATTGTACTAGGCGTTCTCTATCTCTTTGCGCCTCTGCCTGGATGTTAGAAATGAGATTACTAAGATTAGCTAGTGAGTTGTTCATGGCTGCCATGGCAGTTGCGAATTCTTGCCGCCCTTTGGTGGCTGGCTGAGTTTCATCTGTTCGCGCGTTCGTGTCAGTCTGCCCTGTTCTCTGGGCTTTGAGCTCTTCTATAAGGTCGTTAAGTTTCTGTCTCAGTTCAGCATTTTCCGCCCTGAGTGTCTGAATGGTTTGTCTTAGTTCTTGCGCTTCGTTAAGTTGTCCACTAGTGTTTTTGCTGAATTGTGCCTGCGCGTTCGTGTTCTTTGGAACAGTGGGAGAAGTAGAGAAAAGCTGCGCTGCCCAGCTCAACTTACTCTGTTCCTCCTTTTTTATCTTCTTCTGCTGCTGCCCCTTTTTTGTTTCTGGTGGCTCCCTGGTCCTTGATCTCGAGCGCGACGCCGACCTGGACCTGGAGCGCGACGCCGACCTGGACCTGGATGGCGAAGTAGCATCTGAGCTGAACCAACGTTTCCGAGCCCGGCCGCGTCCGCCCGTGCCGCCATCGCCCTTTGCTGCGCTGTCGGTTTCCTCTTTCGTTCTGGTCCGTGGACTCCTCGGTTTTCTTAGGCGTTGCTTGCACTCCTTTGCCCCTGTGGGATGCGCTTGCACAGCGCACACCTGGGCTCACACGAATGACCGTCCTCGATGACTGGTTAACCACAGTTCGAGCACACAACGGCGTCAGGTGTCGGGCATACGTCCGCCCTATGCCCAGGCTTGAAGCATATATAGCAAACTTGGCGCGATGATCGGTAGAGGTAGCAACGCGTCTCACCGCCGTAGTAATAAACGTAGCGGGGAACGATCTTGCCTTCGAATGTTATGACGGCGCTTTGAGATTTTCCAAGCATTTGTGCATAAAGGATTTTCACTCCTTGGGTGCGTACCCTAAGATGGGACAGCAATTCGGTAGGTGTTGTACCGACATCCAGTCCGTGGATCACTCCTTTGCATGAATTGTCCGGCGCGGCAACGTAAGCCGTCACAGCGTAGTCTTTTGCACCGAAGCGTAGTCTCGGAATGTTCTGTACAACGTTGGCAGTCTCCTTGCTTGGCGTGCTGATTATGGCGATGTTAGATCCGTTGTGCAGCCGTATATGTAGGCTGCCTTCGTTGCAGGTGTCTGGGTTTCCACATGCTTTAGTTATAGCCCGGGCCATCTGATGCGTGCTCAGCTGGCTGATGTCGAGCCCATTCTTTGGTCTAATAATGATTTTGAAGTCTGCTTTCGGCAGTGGAGGTAGTTTGCCCTTGCGAATAAGATTTTCCTTTTGTTTGGGCTGGCTCGGTGGTGGTTTGCCTGCCGCTTCCGTCCCGGTCTCCGGAACGGCAGTCAGCCTCGCTTTGTGGTATTTTGCGACGAACCATCCTCCGTTGTCGAGTGTCTTCTGTGAGTCGTTGGTAACGTTCTCTTCGTGTTCTGTCTCTTGAGTCGGTGTCGTGGCTCCGGTCGATGCCGCTGCGTTGTCAGCAGCCATTCTTGGAGGCTCCCGCGTGAGCCTGGGCAGCGTTTCGTCGGGCCGATGGCCCGAAGCTGCTAGGCTTAGCGCGGCGTTCTCCGCTTCGGATCTGCGAACGGCCAGAAGGTGGTGAAATCTGGACTTACAGATGAAAATCTGTTATCAGCAGATTCAGCTTGATTAGTGGAAGCCGATGGAGTATCCCACTTTCTGTAACGTTGATGTTTTCCGGGTAAAATACGGCGTCGAAGCAGGAGGTCATGTGGAGCGCGTCCGCTCCATCTGGCCCCCTAGCGGTGTCCCTGGACGAAAGAGAGAGAGAGAGAGAGAAAACTTTTAATGAGCATATAATCAGTAAAAATTCGCAGGAGCTGGGTGGTCGGTGCCCCTAGTCCAGGGCTCCGCTGGCAGCAGCTGACTTGCGGACTAGCTGGATAATCCAGGCTTGCTGGTCCAGGTTGTCGCTGGTCAGGGCCGCCTCCCACTGCTCGTGTGTCGGGCATGGCACTATTAACGTTGCGTCAGGAGTGCAAAGAACGGAGCGCCCTCTTTGAAACAAAATACAACTGTCGCTGTCATGCCGGCTAAGCGATTGTCGCGTCATCCTTCGAGCTTTTTAGTAAACGCTTTTTCAGCAGCAGCAGCATAGATGCGCTGCTGCTGCTGCTTATCTATGTAGGGCTCTGTGCCAGCAGCGAAGCGCGTCATCGCCCTGGAGAGGCGCCTAGCTGTTTTGTTTATAACACCCAAACCTGTTCAAGTTGTATTTTGTAAATGCTGTGTTCTACTACGAATAGTTTGCTCACTTTTAGCATACCAACGAAAATGCTTTCATACAATAGTGCTCAATCGAGTGGAATATTTCAATCACCCTGAAATGAGGATTTGAAGCAAGTTCGTTGAAAATTATTAGCTAAGCATCTCAGTACCACGACTGGCCACCTTCTTATAAGCTAGTTGCATACGATGCTTACATTTTTTCTCATATATATCCGCACTGTCAGCATCATTCTATCTTCTAGATTAGTCGTTTGTTGGCCCGATTCATAAGGCGCTTGTTTCTTTCTCACAGTTTAGTTTCTTGCGTATATTTTATTGGCCATGAAAATGCGGTAAAAGCACATTTCTCTATGAAACCTGTTATGAGAGCCCGGAAATGTTTGAAAGAAGTCTCTAGTCTGTTAGCGTTCGTGTTTTTATTACTGCGCAATTCCTTCCCCTGGGCGGCGGCCGTCCGCCCCTTGGACCCTGAGTGGTGCCTCGACCCGTCCACCGCATTGGCGCACCTGTGTGGATTTCGACGCGCGCATGCAACCTCGGACCTTGCTCGCATCGCATGCGGTGAGAGAGTGCGATCCGTGGAACGACAGAAGTGCGAAGTGCGCGAGGACGGGATTGAGCGGTGCGTCAGCACGGAGAACAGGCGCTGGAAAACTGTGCGAACGAGCGTGTGGGAAACAAAGATGTGTCATTGTAATCCAGTTGTTAATATGCCCATTGTACCTTTTCGTATTTTATTTGTGTTTCCAGTCTTTTCTTTCGCATTTTTTTTCGTTCTAATGCGAACAAGTCAGTTTACATGTGGGTATCTTCTCTCCATACACAATATTTGTACAAAAAAAAAACTACCTTTTCCGCGCACGCCTGTAACTGTTCCACCACGGAGGTAGTTAGAGAATAAATAAACTTTGATACCGAATTAAGCTTAATTGTAAAACAACGACTGCTTTTTTTAGTTTTCGAACTCTACAGTTATTCCTTCTTGCCATATGTAGCGCAAGCATTGTATAGCAGTGAACGACGACGGAATAGCAAAATTGTGGGTGTGAATAATAGCGGAGAACCGTTACAGACTTATTTTTTTCGCACTTGTGCAAAAAAAAAAATAATCCAGAAATTCAAAAATTATGCTATCAATACACTTGCATGGCGTCGAATCAAATGTTGTTCTGCTGAGCTGCCGTTCTTGTATACTGGCTGCAACACGAAGCTATTTTGATTTCCTATGAAATTCAGTGTGACAAAGCCCCACGCGGATATATTTCGCGTTTCAAGTTCTTGTGAAATGTGGAAGCCGGCCCGTCGCCGTGCCGCGGACGACTCTAGCTGGCTCTGCGATCATTTTTGCCACTGCAGTGATTTGAATAATCGCGGCTTGTTTAGCAAATACCTGGCGAACTCGTTTGCCGAATGAGTGTTTCAAGATAATCATAGAGCATTTACCAGTACCGTATGTGTGCGATATTCCATCAGTGATTAATGCGCCATGGTCATTGCAGTCGTACTTTTGATGATACACGTATGGAATGGTCTACTCAAGCAAAGCCTAAGACGTAAGTTACGCTAGCTCTACGTATGTCAAATAGGTATATGAAAGAAATAGAGCCTTAAAGTATAGCGGCTGACGCATTGCGTCGTAAATTCCCGCCCGGGCGGCATCCGTGCGCACCTTGAACCACACGTGGAGCGTCAGGGCCTGCGTCTTGGATTGCATCGCGCAGCGTGTAACCCGACAACCCCACCTGCAGAGCGCATCCACTAGGGCAAGTCGGCGCCGCTGTTGCTGGCGCCGTGCCTCCATGTTTTTCTTCGTTTGTTTGTAATGTTTTCAATGCACCTAGCAAGCAGCGAACAGAGCGTCCATATTTCGGCGCTAGTGAGTGCCATCAGTGGACTGGAACATAAGTGCGCGGTGTGTCGTCAACAAGGGCGGACGCTTGAGAAAAAACAATTGTGCGAACGAGTGCGATGAAGAAAAGTGAAACTGTAACCCAGTTATTTGTTTCAGCATAACCTTAATATTATTCATACTGAGATTGTACGTGCAGTGTTTTCTCTCCATTTTTTTTCTAATACTTTACTTCTTAGAGCGACAACGAAGCAGGAACCGTCGATACGATTTGCCATATGTGGGAACGTCCATGCATGTGCGGACCGACGTTTAATTTACCTCTCAATAACCCAGCTTTAATTCGTTTAAGCGAAAGTATGTGCTGCGATGCTACGTATTCGTATAGCTTAAACGGCCTAGTGTATTTTTAAAGTGTATTTCGATGGAAGCGCGCTCGCCATAGTCTATATGAGTCATGTACGAGCCTTTAATAGGCCGACGCTTATCGCTCATTTTTTTGCATCGCACTGCATGCGTGTCCTGCAGTAATCGTCTCTTTGAAGCCACTGTTGTTAAAACTAATACACTAGGGGGCAAAGAAATTTGCTAAAACTTTTGGAATTCTCTTCACTCAGAGCAGCAGGAATCGGCACGGGAGCAGCCATGGGAGCACCTAGACCATTGCCGAATGGAATACAAAAAATAGCAACCATTGCCTATGCACGATATATGACATGTCGTTTTGATTCTTTCTAATCTCCCAGTCGGCATGGAGCTATTTATCGCCGCCGCCCTGACGGACCACCAAACGGTGGTGAACTTATTGATATTTGACGCCGTTGACCGATCGTCGGTCTCATCCAAATTCGTCACAGTATATATGTGGATTGATTACAGTGCCAGCTTAAGTCAGTGAAGATCTAGTGTAAAATAACATGGTGTAATCCCAAGCAACATCAACAACAGCTAGGTGGGATAAAAGCAAACACGACGGAAACCAGCACCGCGGAACTATAACTATTTAGACACAAGGTTTCCGAAGTATTTAAAATTGCAAAGGTAACTTGAAAACATCGATTATAACAGCACAGTTAACGACTCCAAGTATTAAATGAACCTGCAAACCGCAAATAAACGCTAATGCGGTTTCCCACGGAATATTTCCAGCTACATGCTAATTTGCATCTAATATTCACCAGTAGGTGAAATAGACTAGCCAATGCTGACTAAAGTGTATGCCAATACATCTGGCGTGACATGGTAACAAAACTGACAGTATTGTCCAGCATATGTCATATATTAGTCAACGTCAGTGGAGTAATGGCTAACGCTGTTTGACATATCCATCCTTATGAAAGGACAATGCCAATACCGTTGATATGTAAGGTATGCCAGTGTATATCTGACATTGGCGGGCCACTGTAACAGAGCTCACATTATTGTCCAGCATATGTCGAATATTGGCCAACATCAGTGGACTGACGGCTAATGCTGTCCGTTATAGCCATCCTTATCTCATGGCAGTGCCAACACCGGTGATAAGCCGGATATCCATGCCCATCATTGCCATCCTCGTGTAATGGTACCACCGATATCGCGAGGGCATCGGATATGACGGGCCAATGTTGTGATCATTATAAATAGGTACGAACAATATTGGTTACCAATGGAATCCTCAGGGCCAGTGTTGGACGTGTTATAGAATGGCACAACCAATACCAGCCATAAGATGGCAGCGCTGGGCCTACATAGGGCTGATCTCAGCCAACTCACTGACAATATTGGCCCGGGCTCTTGTGCTGCCTGGGGCCGTAGCTACAACGTACTGCAGGCGCGTCTCTCGGAAGCAGGGTTTGAGCCAGTGTTGAGCGGAACGTCTAAAAAGCTCCCGCTTCAGCTGTATATCATCAGAGTAGGCAAAATCACAACGCGTACAGCCCCTGATCGCGGGACCTTACCAATGCAGTGCCGCCCGCTGGCGCGGCGGACGACAGTCATCTGCCGTGCGCTGCTCCCTAGTCGTCACTAGGCCTATTTTGTCTCGCATCGAGGGTACCACGACCGGCTTTGATGGTACAGTACATGAAACGGTGCTATGAAATTCCTTCGTGCTATATTAAATGGTCTACTCATAGAACTGCCTAACTCCCCCCCCCTCAATCCCATTCTCTAACAATAACAACAAAATATGATTAACTTCGGCTCCACTTTATAGCGGAGGCGGCGTGCAAGCGGACCCGAGCAGCCCTGCCGCAACGGCGGCAGCTGGTCGTGAGCAGAACCTTGCTTGCATCGCAGCTGTCGTTTCTATATCAGCCACTCGGTACGGCTCAGTGATCCTCAGGGATTCAGTATGGACATTTCGCTTATTATTTACGAGAACAACAAACTTAAGCACACTTTTTTGAAGTTTTGCGTATCTTCGGCGCGCACTACTCGGAGCTGCAGCCAGCGCGGAGCGGCAACAAGTGCTGCCATCTTACTGTAGTCGCGCCCTAGAGCGGCCGTTCGCCCGGCCGCCGGCGAAAATATCTGGCCCGATTTGATAGCCGGCGAACGGCCGCCACGCGGCAGTTCGCAAGTTTTTCCGCGGGAAAATCGCTCCATGTGGGTCGGCCTTTACTTTGGCGGCGTCCTCTCGAAACGGACGCTACTGCCATGGCCGGGCCAAAGGGGAGAGGCGGCGCCTCTCTCCCCTTTAGCCCAGCAATGCTACTGCGAACAAATAGGAGCGCGGAAAGCTGGCATTTCTAGTTTGAGCGGCTACTGTCAACATGGCCGCCATGGTCGACGAGGTGTGCGCATGCGGTGTGCGGCAGTTTGGCCGCAGAAATCTGATTATCGTAAATATAAATGCCTTATCTTATCAAGCACGGAATTAGAGATGCGCAAGACGGCTGACTTTAGTGAGTGGATCGGAGCGGCTCCGTTCACTAAAGTGAGCCGGCTCACTGACTCACTCGCATTTTTAGAGGAGTGGGTCGCTCAGGAGGGGCCGGATATTTTATCATCATCATCAGCCTGACTATACCCACTGCAAGGCGAAGGCCTCACCCATATTTCTCCAATTAACCCGATTCTGTGCTAGCTGCATCCACTTGACCCCTGCGAACTTCTCAACCTCCCCTCATCCGCAGACCTAACTTTCTGCCGCCCCCTGCTACGCTTTCCTTCCCTTAGAATCCAGTCTAAGCGACCATCAGTTATCCTCTCTTCGCACTACATGTCCTGCCCACGCCCATTTCTTCTGCTTAATTTTCACTAGAATGTCAGTAACGAGTTATTTCTCTGACCCACTCTGCACGCTTCCTATCTCTTAATCCCAAGCAGCATTAGCCGACTGCCAACCTATGGCCGGTCATCGGCAGCTGGTCGGCAGCCGACCTGCCGGCATTCGGGGCTCGGTCGAATGACGGCCCATGGTTGGCCATGTGCCAGGTAGGGCGGAAGTCGGCCATCAAGCAAGGCCCAAGCTCGAGCACCCGACTGAACGCTGACCAATTTGGCCATGGTAGCTCGACCATTGGGCGGCCCATGGTCGGCCATGTACTAGGTTGGGCAGAAGTCGGCCAGCAACCATGGCCCGAGCTTGTAACCCCAACTGAATGCCGACCTGTTTGGCAACGGTTGCTCGGGCATTTGGCAGCCCACGGTCGGCCGCGTGCCTTGTGGGCCAGGAAGCCGGCTAGCACTCCCGACCAAATATGCTTGTAGTGGACGCCGATTACATCCCTGGATCTACTTAAAGGTCCACGGAAACGGCCCCCAAGAAGCAATTGATAAACGTGTTCAGTGTGTAGAACACATCCTTTTGAGCATTAACGGAAAGTATAACTCCTTGGAACAAAGCCAGCAATTTATTATTAATTTTTAAAAACAGCGTTTTTTGAAATTCGCGGGCAGAGGGAATATCGCTTGGCGGTGTCGCATGGAACTATTTCCTAATCCCGTGACGTCACGGGTCGGTTGACTGGCAAGGCTTGCTAGAAGCTGCCATTCGCTGCGGTCACTGCAACCATGACGTCACGAACACACTTCCGGTAGCTGCGAAAGTCGTGTGCTCGTGCGCTGCTGGAACTCTGTGCGGGCTGTTACAGCTCGCCGCCCTTATCGGTTAGGTGGCCATTGCCCATTAAGTGCAACAACCGAAGCGACGCAGGGATCGGCAGAACGAAGCTGCATTTACAAATATCTTATTTATATAACGTGGTTTCAGGAGTATCGGAGTGTCGTACGACGAGGCGTCAACAGCACGGTCAAGCACCGCACGATGGCAACACCTCCTTGACCGCCGTAAACATCGCCGCTGTGGCCCCTCCTCCCGCATACCGTTCGCGAACGACACGGCGGATTGT
Organism: Amblyomma maculatum; assembly: GCA_023969395.1. Taxonomy (NCBI): domain Eukaryota; kingdom Metazoa; phylum Arthropoda; class Arachnida; order Ixodida; family Ixodidae; genus Amblyomma; species Amblyomma maculatum. Next base: position 11,806 of record JAJIZL010056804.1, read on the forward strand.
TAGCACCGATGTCCGAAATAAAGCGTGCTAAAATTTGTTGGCGTCTGAAATATTGAGCCGAATATCAAGTATGAAGCCCTCGTGAGGATCGCTGACCAGCAGCAAATTGCTGGTAAGAGCGATAGCCGTGATACAAGCTAGTTTCTGCTCAAGCCAGCTGCCGCTGGTGCATTTCGGCTGATCCGATCTGCTCGTACTAGCTCTGCGATTAATGCGTCGGCAGAGTTAATCCTATAATTATTTTACTATGGCAGGATAGGAGTCACTATAAGGCAGTTTCATAAGTAGACGATTTACGACAGCGTTGATCATGTTCCAAAGCGTCGACCGCCGCGGCTTCGAAGCGAACAATAGGCCTAGCGACGACTAGGGACGGTCACGCACGGCTCCGGCGTTCGCCGCGCTCGCACGTTCCACCCCCGCGGTAATTGTGTAACGTACCTCAGCCTGCTCGCGGCATCCCGTGCTGCAAGCGTTGCAAACTCGTGTACTTTCATAGCTAAGGCCCCGTATTTTTTGGCGTTCTGCTCAGCAACAAGCCGTTCAAACGATACTGTAGGCACGACAAGGCTTCAGTACGCAGTCGCTGCGCTGTCGGCCGTAATCGAAGACGTCGGGCGGCACCATAATCTATACACCGATCTTTAAACGTGATACAGTGGGCAAATGAATAACTTTGTGAAGCAGACCCGCTCGTATACGTTTCGCGCACTCGGGCGCCGACGAGTAGCTTCCGTCAACAGACGCCATCATAACCTCGGTTAACGACGCAAACCGAGGTCGTCAAGCTCGGTTTGCGGTAACCGCGGTTAGTGGTGCAACCATGGTTTGGTCCGCCGTGTAACATAGGATAACCACGGGTTCGCGGTTACACTAACCGTCGCTGCGCGAACTGGGGAACTCCTCAGGCGTGTGCAAGCGAGGACGGGTTGGCGCGAGTACGCCAGCGAGCGAGCGCGCGGCAACCGGAAGTTCGTCGAAGTGACGTATGTCTGGGCGGAGCTTTGAACTTGCTTCTATTCTTTTTTATGGCTCCCTTCGGCGTACGAGTTGAGAGGGAAAATTGGAAGGGTCATTTTTAATCGCCGATATCTCTGGTGTTGCAGAAGCTAGATCGAAAATTTTTGCGGGAGAATGATGGATGGTTCAATAACTATCAGTGCTATGGCGTTGTTTACCCTTCTTTGTGACCCCTTTCAGTGGACCTTTAGCCTCTAGTACAAATCCAGTTGATAGTGAGAACGCGCATACAAAACGAAACCATGTTGTCATAGCACGATTATGTGACATTAAATTATGATTAGAAGGTAGCTTTTTCATTGCCGAGAAAGAAAACGTTGCCGCAAGTTGATCGAACAAATGACCGTTTTCTCAGCCGTTTTTTGTCCTAGTGCTTTTGCATTATCCATAAGGAACTACGCGCAGCATCGTCTGTTTACCTGGGGAAAGAAACGAATACGATGTGTGTACTTTCTAGACGCAATCCCTGGAAAATGAAAAGCCGGAAGACTCGAGTTTGCCATTTTAGTTTTGGGCATTCACACGATGGTAAAAAAAATGAAAAAAATGGCAGTTTTTCGCGCAGACTGCGAGCATGACAAGCCCCGGTACATTTATATGGCGCGCAACATATATATCTGCAATAAATAACAAATTAGTTTATTCGGCCTATTAGTTTAGAGTCCGATCATTCTAACCGCGCTAGGCGGTGGAAAAGGAAGAAAAAAATAGTAGAATGTTTTCACTTAAGAAAAAAAAAAGATTGTCGGTCGACCTTTCATATTAATTTCCAAACTTTATATAACATTGTCAGATAAATGGAAAGAAGAGATCTGCAATTGGTTTTGCTGCCAAAACATTTTTCCGGCCACACGAAATTAATAATGAAGAGGCGGAGCTTCGCGCTTATCTTCTCTGCTCTTTGGACAACTTTGGCTTTGAACTCGCAAAATATGTTACAGTTAATTGAAAATTATCGGACTAAATATATGCATGTTTTTATTTGTGTTCAGTTATTTTTCGCTTTTCAAGGTGGTGTAGATTTTTTTATAAATTTTCACAAAATCGGCCGAAGAAACGAAATTTTTCTACTTTGCAGACCTAATTATTTCAAAAAAGGTTTATGGCAGAGCAGCAAAAAATCCACACTATGTTCTCAGCATAGTTATGTATTCAACAGCTAAAGCTTATATTTATATAACTTTTCAATACACAAATACGATCGCGCTAATTTAAAGAAAACTGCGAACATTGAACATTTCTTAGGAAAGTACAAATAGTTTAAACATTGTTTAAACTTTTACTACGTATTCTCCACTATACCCCAGCTTTCGAAACCATTAAAACACCTTACATAATTTTGTTGCGCAAGTAATTACGGCCACTTCAATAAGGCCCTGGTGCAAGGCGTAGCGCACCACGCAGTTCTGAAGATTCTACGGCATTTGTGAATCGCCCACGACCTCATCGAGACGATGCTTCCTGAGGAGGGGGGGGGGGGGCAAATGACACATAGAAGGCGAAGCAAAAGATGACATATGAGACGACAAGCGCGAGCCTGGAAGAGAAAGAAGCTCTGAAAGAAGCTCTGGAAGACTCGCTCTGGTCGACCATCCAAACCATCTATCGCTAGGCCCTCCTTGGCGTTCTACCGAGACGTGACAATATTATTGTAACAGAGAGAAATATATTTACAAAAGAGGAATAAAGATAAATACAATGAGAGACAGCCAAGGAGCTAGGCAATGAGGGCCCCCCGTTCGACGCACTTTTTTCTTAATCTTACGAAAACGAGCGCGCCACTTCGTCTTCATCATTCTCATCATCATCCAGTAACGTTTTGTCTCGACATTGCAAACTAGCTGTGACAGACACAGCAAAGAATGGTTCGAA
>JAJIZL010056813.1:0-25084 GCA_023969395.1 Amblyomma maculatum
GGTACGCAGTGGTGAACTTGTGCCGAACGGAGCAAGAACGAAGTATTTCCTCAACAACTCGGGAAAGGAAACAGCGGCCACGGTCGGTAAGTAGTTGACGGGGAGCACCATGGTGTAGTATGACGTCGTACAAAAGGAAGTCAGCAAAGTCTGTGGCGCAGCTGGTTGGAATGGCGCGAGTGATCACGTACCGCGTGGCATAATCGGTGGCCACAGCGATCCATTTGTTTCCTGACAAGGACTCGGGGAAGGGCCCTAGGAGGTCAAGGCCAACACGAGAAAATGGCTCAGTCGGGATAGGAATCGGCTGCAGGTGTCCAGGTGGCAGCACAGGGGGTTTCTTCCGGCGTTGACAGAGGTCACAAGCGGGTACATAACGTTGGACAGAGCGGTAAAGTCCAGGCCAGAAGAAACGCGGGCGCACGCGGTCGTATGTGCGTGAGAGGCCAAGATGACCAGCTGTAGGGGCGTCGTGCATTTGTTCTAGAACGGCAGAGTGTAGGTGTTGGGGAACGACGAGCAAGTGCTCAGAGCCATCAGGTCGCATGTTGCGGCGGTATAGCGTATTCCCATGAAGGAAGAACAGGGCGAGGGAAAAGTCACGGCTGTGTGTGCGGAGGCGGTCGATAAGAGAACTGAGGGTTGGGTCCAAGCGCTGTTCGTCGGCTATGTGAGAAAAGTCCGATATAGAGAACACACAGGGGTCCGACTCGTGGTCAGTAGAGGAAGGGGGATCGACGGGATAACGGTACAAACAGTCTGCATCCTGGTGGAGCCGACCTGATTTGTATACAACGGAAAAGGTATACTCCTGCAAGCGCAGTGCCCAGCGGCCGAGGCGGCCAGCAGGATCCTTGAGGGAAGAGAGCCAACATAGGGCGTGGTGATCGGTAATTACAGTGAATGGTCGGCCAAACAAGTAGGGTCTGAATTTTCCAACGGCCCACACGAGAGCCAGGCACTCCCGTTCCGTAATAGAGTAGTTCTGTTCCGCTGATGACAGGAGACGACTGGCGTAGGCAATCACGCAGTGTTGGCCGCGTTGTCGCTGTGCAAGAATGGCACCAATCCCGTGGCCACTGGCGTCGGTGCGAAGTTCCGTCGGGGCAGACGGGTTGAAATGGGCCAACACAGGAGGATTGGTGAAAACAGCGATGAGGGTGGAGAATGCGTTAGCCTGCTCTGGTCCCCATGAGAAAGGAACGCCTTTCTTCAGGAGATTGGTGAGAGGACGAGCAACAGCGGCAAAGTTTGGGACGAACCGGCGAAAATAAGAGCACAGTCCTATAAAGCTGCGGACATCACGGGGTGAACGGGGAGATGGAAAAGCACTGACAGCACGAACTTTGTCAGGATCGGGTTGCACGCCGGTGGAATTCACCAAATGGCCAAGCACTTTAAGTTCGCGGCGACCAAAACTGCACTTCTTTGAGTTCAGTTGAAGTCCGGCACAGCGAAAAAGTGCGAAGATGGAAGAAAGGCGACGAAGATGGCTTTCGAACGAGGGCGAGAAGACAATCACGTCATCCAAGTAACATAGACAAGTCGTCCATTTGAAGCCGCGGAGTAAGGAGTCCATCATTCGTTCAAACGTAGCAGGGGCGTTGCAAAGTCCAAAAGGCATAACCTTAAATTGGTAAGACCATCGGGTGTGACAAAAGCTGTCTTCTCGCGGTCTTGTTCGTCAACAGAAATCTGCCAGTAGCCGCTACGAAGGTCGATAGAGGAAAAGTAGCGGGCTCCATGTAAACAGTCCAAGGCATCGTCTATTCGCGGCAGCGGGTAAACATCTTTCCTTGTAATCTTGTTCAGATGTCGATAGTCGACGCAAAAGCGCCAACTGTTGTCTTTTTTTCTAACGAGCACGACAGGAGAAGCCCAGGGGCTGTTCGAAGGTTCGATGATATCGTTGGCCAACATCTTGTCGACCTCCTGCTGGATGACTTGGCGCTCAGAAATGGACACACGATAAGGCCTCCGATGTACAGGTTTTGCATCGCCGGTGTCAATGCGGTGAGTCACGACTGATCTTTGGCCCAGAGAACCGGCAGCAAAGTCAAAAATGTCGGAGAAAGATAACAAAAGGTTGTGCAGGTCCTGAGCGTGCTCGGGGCTGAGGTCAGAGGCAATCATTGCGGAAATAGGGTCGGTAATTGTGGTGGAGAGTACGGATGTTGGAAGGACGCTTGAATGTGGGCCAGGGTTCAGTGCACAAATGGTGCAGTCTGTGAGAGGAGACAAGGTAGCAAGGGATATTCCTTCGGGGAGAACTTGGGGTGACAGACTGAAGTTCAGGATAGGAAGGTAGGTGTTGTTCTGTGTAACATGTACGATGAGATGAGGAAGAACGACGTTGCGGTCAAGAAAGACCTCGGTGATAGGGCAAGCAACATAGTCACCGTCAGGCACGGGCTGGAAAGGTGACAGAGGTAGGTAAACAGCAGAGTCAGGGGGCAGGCGAGCGAACTCGGTGGAGCGAAGGCGGGGTGTAGATGGAGGATGTTCTGAGCAGACAGGTAGGTCCAAACGAAGATGGCCGCTGGAACAGTCGATAAGGGCAGAGTGGGCCGTTAAAAAGTCAAGGCCGAGGACCACATTGTGAGGACACTGGTTGAGGACGGTGATCAAAACAGGGATGGGATGACCGGCAAGGGTGACTCTGGCAGTGCACAGCCCAGTGACGGCAGCAGTACTGCCATCGGCAACACGAACGGTGGGCGAAGCGGCGGGGGTCTGTACTTTCTTGAGGCGGCGGCAAAATGATGAGCTCATGATCGAGACTTGGGCACCAGTGTCAATGAGGGCAGAGACGGGAACACCATCCACGAGCAGGGAGAGGAGGTTACAGGGCGAAGAAATGGGCAGAGGATTTCCAGGTCGGGGTACCAATGCAGCGTCACCTCCGGGAGCTGCATCGACTAGTTTCCCGTGAAGCGGTCGGCAGAGGACGGCGAGGAACTGCGGCTAGGAAGAGGTGAGCGGGAACGGCGGGATGGCGGCGAAGGAGAGCGACTGGACACAGGAGGAGGCGGAGTGGTATCGGTGCGGGGCGGCTCATAACGAGGCGTGAAACGGCGGTGACCATAATCGGAGTAGCGGTCAACGTAAGGGAAACGTCGAGGTGGTGATGTCGAGCGGCTGCGGCAGTGGCGAGAGATGTGGCCAACACGTGAGCACGTGAAACAGATCGGCCTGTCGTCAGGGGTGCGCCACTTCTCAGGATTGCGGTATCGGTAGCGTGGCGTGTAGGTGTTGCGGGGCGCAGCGTGGGCGACCATGGGAGGGATGGGGCTCGAACTGCGGTGTTCCACGTTGTGGCTATAGGGGACGCCCAAGTTAGCAACCTCTTGATGAACGACGGCTTGAATGAGGGATATCGTCGCTAGGTTACTGTCCGAGGAGGGCGGGTTGGGTGCAGCAGGAGCGAGCGCTTCCAGTTCACGACGCATGATGCGGGTCACATTGTCAGTGTTGGAAGGCTGCCTTAGGGTCGGCAGATCCTCGCACGTGGAGCTAGGGGCAGTGTTGGGGAGCCGATTGAAGCGATGTGCAATGCGTTTGTGTTTGGCCTGCTCGAACTGTCGACAAACTTGCAGAACGGAGTCAACCGTAGAGCAGTCTCGACAGAGTAGAAGATTGAAGGCATCGTCGGCTATGCCTTTGAGGATGTGACTCACCTTATCAGGTTCTGTCATGTCTTTGTCGACTTTTCTGCAGAGGGCCAGAACGTCTTGTATATACGTAATATAAGGCTCGGTAGATGTCTGGGCACGTGTGGCGAGGTCCCTCTTGGCGGCGAGTTGACGGCCAACCGGTTTTCCGAACAGGTCACGGAGTTTTTGTTTGCAAACATCCCAAGAGGGTATATCTGCTTCGTGTGTTTCGAACCATACGCATGCCGTGGCAGTAAGGTAGAAGATGACATTGGCCAGCATCAGCGTGGCGTCCCACCTGTTGTGCTGGTTAACACGCTCATAAAGCGAAAGCCAGTCCTCGACGTCGACCTCATCTGTACCGCAGAATGTGCTAGGGTCACGGGGGTGGGCTACGACGACAGTTGGAGTTGCGATGGTTGATGGAGCCGCGTCGGTTGTCATCGTGACGGTTCCGAGGTGACGGCCGCTGCGGAGATCCAGTGTCAGATTGTGTCGAACCCGCGACCTCCACCAAGATGTTACGGGGATGTACTTAATGTGACGGCACTGCGATGGGCTGAACTCGACGCTAAGACTTCGGTAGCCGTGCAGAATCTACTCTCTCAGCGTCGTTCTCTTTTTCAACGCTTCGTCGTGCCCGCGTTCCTCGATCGTCGTCTTTGTCAGTTTCCCGCGTTTCCCGGTAACAATATTATCTAGATTATAGAACAAGTACTGGCATACTTTCGTTTAGGAAACAAGCATCACTATTTGGGTACAAGATTAGACCAACACAACAGTGGCATGAAGAAAAAAAAGCGTTTAACCAGTAAACAACAGTGGGCACAATAAGTGCTGCCTATGAAACACTAAGTTCAGTTCTGTCAGCCCTAAGATATCATGTCCCATATGAAGCTGAGTGCACATTTAAAGAACGACTCATTGTTTTTCATACACAATATAATTTGACCTAATAATTTAAACAGCACAGTCTGATATAACAAACTTGCCGATCTATGCTGACAACGGTACCACGATAGAAGCCGCAATACTGGAATTCTCGCTTCCTTGGCTTCCTTAGTATTGAGTAATTACGTTACTCGTTATCAAGGAAACGAAGACAAGTCCTCTCTTTTAAACTCTTGGTTGCACGCTCGGGCGCTCTTTGTGGTGCTGATTATTTTCTTGGCATCCTTGCTTCTATAGATCTGACATCAACTTCTTATCTCCTTCAATATGTTGTAATGGCCTCGTACATTCAGGTCAGCATTTTTGTTGAAGTATTTAAACATTAGGCAGACCTAGCAGTTAAATGTACTTCGTTGATGATATGCAAGAAAACGCGAAACTGTGAAAGCTCTAAGATATTCGACTCGCATAAGGCTTAGTAAGTCTCCAAAAAAATATCAAAAAAGGCTCACATTCAACGGCAGGATGTTGGGCAATCCATGTAAGAAGAATTGCAGTAGCAATATTCATGACAGTAGTTCTTGCTGAGCAGCACCTGCCAGATAATAAAGTCTGCATTTTGAAATCAAAAGATGTACCTATGTTGGTTAGAAGACTTTGTAAAAGCCCTTATTTTTTTACATCGCCCACATGGATTAACAAGTAAAGACCTGCGGTTCACCTTCAGTTTTGTGCTCGCGAATATCTCTCAAGATACTAATGTTTTCTTAGCTGCCTAGAAGGATTGCAATTTTTCTAAGCCTTTTTATACATTACGCCACAGAATTACGTTATAACTGGGAAGCTCTCTAGTTATGAATTCGGTTTAAGATGCGTCGGGCAAAGCGCTAAATATATCAATGACTTCCTTTCCGCTGGAAAATTTGTAAGGCGATATATTCCTGGAATTGGAATGATGGATCGTAAATGTTCTTTGCTACAGAGCATTTTGTGTAACCTGGAGATGAAAAGTAGAAGTAAACCCTAACGGTAGAGATCAAAACTGGAATGGCATTATCATATTTAAGCGGGTTATCGTGAGATACCCATTTAAGCATGCATTCTTCCGTTAACATTGTGTGCGTCAGCGCCGGCGGTGTGAGCAAAAAGTCACAACTATGGCTGTGACGGGTGTTTGCACTCGGGCTCGCATGACCGGCCACTGACTAGTCGTATGGTTGGCTGTCCTAGGGCACGAATAAAATTCCAGACGTAGAAGAAGCTGCAAACTTGTGTCTCTCATTTCATATAGACAGATTAAAACGAGTCCTCTAGAACATTTAAATTCCGAGATGAGCCGTATACCCCTTCATGCTAGCACGTATCCAGGCCCTGGCTGTAAGCGTGTTTTTGTAGCTATATCGAGTGGTCTTGCATAGGCAACTGTACATAAACACGTGCTGTAGATATGTAAGCAAAATCAAAGATTTAGTAATTAGTGAAGAGTAGACCCCTTTTACGCAAACAGACAAAAAGACAGCGTAGGGAGGAATAGGCAAACCACTGCCAATAAAGCTTTCCCGTTTACCCAGAATCACAGCTCGTAGATCCCGTAACCCACTTTGGGATATGCGTCCGATGAATTCCATAATGACGAGTGCTGCTCAGCGGCCAGGCGAGATCAGGTTGAAGAATATTGTGGTGTGAAGATGTATCAATGGCATTCGGCGTCTTCTTTCATGGCGAGTGGTTATCACCTCCACCGGGTACTTGTTATATTTGCTCTTTTAGGTGCTGGTTTTTAGATAATTTAATATTGTTTTAGTTGAAATAAATTATGTTTACTTTGGTTCTTCCCCGACATATTTAATGTGATATCTTTTCGCATATATAGCCATTAGGATACCTGCAATCACGCCCTGCTTTCATGTGTAATGATAGATAGTTCTCTTTACCACAGTTTCTGTTTTATTTGTGAAGTGCCCACTTGCAGGCATGTTTCAGCCAAACATGTTTTTTTTTTATTTCCAGAACAATTTTGATCTCCTTTGAAAATTGATTTTATTCATTTGCATTTATTGTTGTCAGTTTTGTTGCTTCAAACTAGGAGTAGAAATATACTAAAAATTTACCATATTGCGTTTGTTGCATTGTGTCTACTGCGATGTATTCTTCTTCGCCATTCTTCGTTTTAAACAACCAAGGGGGAAGCAACTACAGCCGTTCTACAATACTTGCGCTTCCAGAAAGACTACGTCAAGAAGCTTATTTGTGAATAACACTGCCGTATGCAATGGCCAGCTCATGCTGGACAGGGGAAATAAACCTCCTGAGTGGAGATCATCTATATAGCAACTACCAATGGCAGGCAAGTAATGTAAAATCTTAAGCGACCCAAGGAAAAAATTAGGAGAAGGACTGAGCTTCCGCTTAACAGCAAACACGATAGCATTTTAAGGACGGCATTTTCATTGCGGTGTGCCTTGATGTTTCTTGGTTAGTTAGGTAATATTTAATATTATATTACAGCAGCATACCCACGCATTCTAAGAGAAGCCGAGAAGTAATATGCGTTGCAATGAGTACAGTAGGCACACCTGTAATACCTTTGATTCCAAGGAGCCTTCGCCGCCTATAAGTAAGCTACCTGCCTGTTTACAGGCATCCGTCTCCAGTGAAGACAAACTGGTGTTATTGACTCACGTGTTTTTTTACATGTTTCTATGGCTACAGGTATCAATTTTGTGCTGAAGGGAATGTTTTACGTCTGAACGAGACAAATGCGCAATGTTCAGAATTCCGGAACCCTTCACTACTTCGTCTTTTATAGTCTGAGTCGCTTAGGGACGTCAATATCCAGTAAGCCAAACCAAATTATTTTTTTTTAAACTAAAGAGCACATTTTACGTAAACAATTAATAGAAATTGAAAAGCAACAAATTCAGACCTAAATCGCCAAGTTGAAGTTAAACATAACAGAATCCCGAAAGCACCGAACCGAGAAGATATATTTCAAAAGCAAACTGTTACCAAAAAAAAAGGAAGAAACATGCTTTTGAGGGTGCTGAGAGTTTCATTTCGCGATATGTCTAAAGATAAGTCCAACCTACCGACGCGTGTTTTGTAAAGGTGCGCGGACGACTATATAGGCCACGGCCGCATTGCGCTTGCTATCTTGAGGGCTTAGCTGGCAGTCTGGCTTAGTCTTCGCATTTGAGTTGCATTCTTATATACGTATACCAGATTTTCACTCAAGATTGTGTGTGCCGGGTACCACTGTCACGTGCACAAGTTGCATGCAAGAGACTGTGGTAAGCAACGCGAAATATCTACACGAGCAGTGATGTATTCGCGCACATTCTCGAGCAGCTCACTCTGCTTAAAATTAAGTGTAACCTACCGGAATGTAATTTAGCTATTCCTAGCATTTGCGCTATCTTCATCCTGCTCCAACATCAGAAGATCGAGCGCCGATACAACACGTACATTGTCGTACAGAGCATCTGTTTGTTGTAATCCTTAATCCGTAATCCGTATAAATGCTATAATAGTTCTTTTTTTATATCCATACAGAGAGAATGGAATGCTTCCCTTTATATCCTTCCTTTCATTTCCCTTCACAGCTATGGGAAAATGCATGCCTAATCCTTAGAGACATGCGCGGGTACAGCGGCGATGATAGACCAGCCGGCCAGCGCGGTGGGGAAGACAGGCGCTCCAAACATACATGGATGTACAAGCGGAAAGCCAGATGTGCGGATGGCCCGCTCTTAAATAAACAGCGATGATTTTGGGGGTATTTAGGGCAGGACTTACCAATTAGGCGCCAAGTCTGCAGCTTTACTTCCGTTAAATTTGCTTTGATAAAGTTAAAACCCACGTGGGTTGAGTTTAGAGCGAAACAATTTGACGGCACCCCCACGTAGCAGTCGCCACATAAGAGCGGAAGACATGCGGCGCCGGTCTTTGGTACATGATAGAAAATAACATTTTTGCATGGAAATAGGAGGAACTTTGCGGTTCGGCGCTGCTACCCAGCGACTTGTGCCAGTTTAGAACCTAAGGACATGTTTGTCACGCAAGTACACAGCTACGTAAACTGCATGTGACAAACAGTTTTGTCACGCTCGAAGCATACGCTCAACTCATGCCGATTGTATTTTTCAAGCAGTGGTAGGACAAGGGAAACGTGGCGGTTAAGGCAAGCCTGCACACCTGAGTCACACGGCTGTACCTTAATTCGATTTGCCCTAGCTCTTTCAATCAAAACAAACAGTTGTATTCTTAGTGAACCTATGTGCATGCCTCGCCTGAGAGGTAATGCTTGGATAACTGACGCACCTGGAAAAAAAAGCACCGGATTCATGCGACGTATGTTTAACCACAGCACCAAGACAGTGGTCGCGGACACGTCGCACGCGACCAGAAGAGTGTCCATCGGATGTACCTCTAGTCACGGCGTTCATTTTATTTCTTGTCGAGATTGCTAAGAAAATAATCACAATAGGCAGGCAATAGCGTTTTTCGGAAATTTTGTTCGAAATATTTTTTCTTTTTCATGACAGTCGAATGCCCCTGGAGCGCAATAGTGTAGCAATACTAAAGAAGAGGAAACACATAGAAGAAGACAGGGAAAAAGATGCTGAGAAAGACGTGGAGACTCCTCTCATGCCCGAGCCGGACTCGCAGCCGTTGACCAGCTGAGTTATCTGCCTCCTCGAACTGTAAAGCGCTCTGACGTCAAGCCCCCGTCGTAACAACTTGGTGGTATGCGCTGGATACGAATACCCTCGCGTCGCTTCCTCAACCACTGGAGCCTCACCGGAGCCGTCGCCTCACTGGTCTTCCTCCAATTTCTCTGAGAATGCAGCAGACAACTGAACATTCTCGAACATCAACGCGAAGCATTCCGTTACCATCAGGTGATGTACAGTCTTCGTTAAAAGTTCGGAGCCCAGGGGGTCCGCTTCTGAGCCGAGTCGTGCTGCTTGTAAAGGATTTTCAGTGTTTCGAATCTCTTGAGTAGTAAGACGATTTCTTGCCCTACCGTCTCCAATGGTAAAGACCTCCACTATTGCTAAATCATCACCACTACAGAGCTCAGAAGAAGACCCCCTTGGCTCTACACCTTTGACAAATACTGCAGCACCCACTGCCTCAACCGCGGCGCTACTGTCTCGAGAGCCTCGTTCTTTTGCCGATCAAGCAGGGGAAGCTGTTGATGAGTGGCTCACTCATTTTGAACGTGTGAAGCGCTTCAACCGCTAAATTCGGTGGCGGAACTCGCAAATGTGGTATTCTCTTTGACGAAAGCCGCCTTGATGTGGTGAGTTAAGCACGAAGACTCTCTGGCCACTTGGGAGGGCCTTGTAGAAGCTATCTAACTTCAAAGAGCAGGCAGACAGACCAGACACTTGCTCAGAAGCTCAGACAGCAGATGAGACAAACACCCCACATATCGAGGCAGTACTGAAATTATGAAAGACCGCCGACAGTCGGATGACCGAGGAAGACAAGGTAGGCCATTTGCTCGAAAGCATTGCGCTAAAGACAACTTGAGTTCGGTCACCGACGTTATTCGACACTGCCGGACATTCGAGGTCCTCAAGACGCGCCGCATTACACCTAGTTTGGGCTGCTGGCAAATGTCACTACCGTAGCCAGCGTCGAAGAATCTGAAATGGTGCGCGCGAAATGGTGCTCACTGTGCGTACAATCACTCGAAAATGAATGCTGCTCACCGAAACGTGAGCTGCCTGCCCGGCCCTCTGGCTTCGCGGATGAAGCATACGCTTTTCCCACCCATCCACGTACGTGCACACAAACGTCCCGCTATACACCAGCTAATGACACCTACTTCGCCTGCCGGGAAGACCTGGACACCCTGCGACCAAAGCTCAACCAGATTTACCGGCAATTCTCTTATTAGCGCAGAGACCCTCGGTCCTACTCCAACCGCACATCGCGCCTACCGCGGGAAAGCTACGTCAACCCGGAACCTACATTTGAATATTCGTCGCGTCCTACCTTGCAAGAGTTCAATAAAGCGCAGCTGTTTGGTCGGCATGTTCCCATGTACGTGCTACCGATGTGGTGTCGCGGCTTACATTTCCCGCTACTGCACTCGGCGCGCATCGTTCAAGAATCCTCCCACGGCATCAAAGCAACGCGTCGTCCAGCCTTACATCAGCACCTATCGGCCAGAACATCCTCTCCGGAGGGGCCGTTTGCGAAACAGAGGATTCCGCAGCCATTCTGGAGCGTCTGACCGTAGTGTGACACCGCCTCTATCATTTCGTGTGCACCGATCCCCATCCACACGGCACCCATCTGGTCACCTTTGCAGGCAGTCATGGGCAGTATCGAAGATGCATGTATCTTCGATACTATATTTAAATGCATTTTGTGTATTGGTATTAGGTATCGAGAGCTGAAAATGATAGTATCGGAGTATCGGCATCGAAAATACATATTGAAGCCACTGTGTGCCATACATTTGGTTTACGGCGCTCATTCACGTGCTAGTACAAGCCAGGATGCATCGTTGCTTGCAGCGCATCCTGATTTCCCTCCTGCTTGAAGTTTCGTTCAAACAACTTCTCTCCTTAGCCTCCATCTATTAATCTGTCCATATTTCTTTTCTTTAAAACTCAAGGAGCCAATTGCAAGTAAGCGCTCAAGAGGTTGTATACTAGTGAGCACCCAGTGCGGGACAAGAAGCCACTAAGCTCTTATTTTTTAACTTCCTCGAACCAGATGTCTCGTGGTCACTGGGGAAGAGTAAACTAAATGTTCAGCAAAACTCCAGAAATGCTTACAAAACGAAACTATAATGGCGTAGAACTTGTTGGGGATTTAACAGATACGTAGAAACAAACAACAAAATCGACAATGAAACACCAAAGAATACAAACTGGGAGTAGCAACCATGCGAACTTTATCCCAAGCTGCTCTCCCATCCTTTGCAATCTACCTCCTTGTCGGTCTCTGCGGCATGTGATTCTTGTCAAGCAGCCTGCTCAGTGTACTGGCAAACTCAGTAACTTATGCCCGACCTTATCTCTCCAGACCCTCGAGCTTCGAATGGCGGCTTTGCTTGGCGGCAAGAACATCAATGTCTAAGTTCTCAGTCGGGCACGATGCAATCGCCGTTCTTGTAGTCTACAGCGTTTGATAGGAAACAAACACCTTTCTAACTTCACCGGGAAGAGACTTCCACTAGGTTTTTTCAGTAAAAACTATTGCGTCTAAAATACGTGCACCACGTAAAAGCTATGTAACTGAATTTTAAAAGATTTGAATAACAAATACAAGGTCAAATAATTTTTTTGCCAAATGCATTTCAGCGAAACATGAATGAAACTTGTGAAGATACCCTTGTTTCATAAAGCAATACACAGTTAAAATGTTTTTCAAATATGCGAATTGATTGACATCATATTAGCTACTCTCTCTTGAAAAGAACAATTCTTTCTTTTATCTAAACCAGACTAAGTCGTCAAGAGACGGTAGTGAATCCTGACTTTGTGAACTACCTTCACGAGCCTCGAGTTGACGCGGCTATGCTTCACTCTTGTATTCTGGTAAACAGCCCGTTCACCAAACGTAACAGCGCGGCGTGCTCGACTAATTATATAGAGAGGCTTTTCGTATTTGCCTCGCTTACAGAATGCCCACATTGTGAGGCTATTTCGGAATAAAAATGTTGAGCCATTTTATTTTTGTTATCCTCTAGCTTTTAACACAGAATTCGAGCTTCAATGTCTCGCTATCACACTAATATCAAAATAAATGCTCAGTTCCCCAAGCGCGCGCAGCACTAAGCCTTATAGCAAAGAGAAAACGGAGGGCGCATCGGGTAATTAGCGTGTACTATATGAAATGGAAAGCCAGAAAAGAAGTTTCAGATTTATTTGTAGGTATCCGAGTGCTCACAGAGTGGCTCGTATGAATAACACTAGCTTAAAAAAATTGTTTGCTAGGCTGCTTGTGGAAGCTTTGTAACCATGGCTTCAATTCAATGTAAGTTATGACAAGGCCAGCTGCGCAGATAGCGGAGCCTCAATAAATTCATGCTGTCATATTTGTTTAGCCCTTTTATAAAAACCAAAACGGGGATATAGATACCACCGAAAGTTCTAGAAAGCAGGGTAAAATTTTGCAGCTTCGCTAATAATATTACCGCATTTTTCACATTGGGATTTGAGAGATGTATCGAAGTATCGAACATACAGTATCGAGCATCTGTATCGGAAATCGATTTCGGTTCGGTATCTTGTATCGGTATCGGAAATACAATTTTTCAAGGTATCGTGTATCGGTATCGAAGATACTTTTTCTTAAGTATCTTGCCCAGCCCTGCTTGCAAGAAAACAAGCCAGCGCGGCCAATGGAGGTGAGGTTGCTGGACAATGTGCGCTGCTACCTATTATTCCTCATCCTCCGTCTGTGTACATGTTAAAGAACATGTGTTGACAATTTGCTTACGAGGGTGTTGGTAGAAACAGGTGGTACTGTTTCAGTAATGAGGTTGGATTTTAAGGACCTTACGAAGAACAAAGTTATGTTTTCCTGGGACAAAACTGGTAATTTTTATGGAGTGAGTGGTGAGGTATTGTATCCGGTTGAGGTATCTAGCCTTAAGGTTTCTGTGGGGCACAGTATTTCCGGCGTAGTTTGCAGTATTGCCCCGATCTACACACGACGGAATCTTGGGAATTGACTTTCTGCGTATATGCGGCACTACATTCGATTGTCGAAAGGGAGCGCTAAGTGTTAGTCATTCTCTTCCTCGTGCACTTTTGGAAGAGACGTCAAATTATGAAAACAATTTTGGGACAGTGTGATGAAGTCGTTGTACCGCCACATTCTGCAGTGTGATTTCAGGTGTGCTGCTTCCGTGCTATTAATGACTCTTTTAAGGTTACTGCGGCGCCTCATAATTTACAGTGCGTAAAGAAAAATGCCTTAGTGCTACATTGTTTGGTTTGCGTGAAAGAGGCCGTATCTGACTGTGGACTATAAATTGTTCACCGGAACTGGTTCGTTTTCCAGCGGGCTCTAAACTAGCTTCATGTAGCGCAGCTCTCCCGAATTATGTGACTCTCATTACTGATTATCTTGATAACTCCGCTAATAACTCACTTGCTGACGAGAAGCTTCTTCCGATGATCAGCGTATCGTTGAACAACTCGCAATGACAGATGTTGAAGAACCTCTTGTCCCAGCACGTGTCTTTCTTTGATTACGAGCAATCCAACGGCTCTCAACGTTTTCCTTTGTAGCGCGCACGCCACAAGATTGACACGGGATCTGCCTATCTGAACCGCCAAAAGCAGTACCTCGTGTCGCCGTCAGAGCGCAAGGTGATCACCGAGCAAGTTAAGGACATGTTGAAGAGGGGCGTAATTCAGGAGTGATCCAGTCCCTGGGCTGCTCCCGTAATATCGGTTAAAAAAAAAAAAGGACGGAACATGAAGGTTGTGCACCGACAACCATCGCCTCAACTCTATCACTAAAAAGTACGTGTATCCTCTGCCGCATATCGACGATGTCTTAGATTGCTTTTTCTCTGCATCTTATTTCTCTTCGGTTGTTTTACGATCGGGGTATTGGCAGATTCTGATGGACCCCGGTGATAAAGAAAAAGCTGCATTTTTTACGCCGGATGGCCTATTTCAATTCAATGTGATGCCCCTCGGCCTATGTAGGGCGCCAGCAACATTTGAAAGATTTATAGACATAGTACTGCGTGGCCTCAAGAGGGACATTTGCATGCGGTATTTAGACGACATTGTTATTTTTGGCCGCACGTTTACTCAACATAGCACGGGACTCGCTATTTTTTTAGATTGCCTGCAGAAGACTGGCCTTGTCCTGAATTCTAAAAAGTGCCGTTTGGCGAGTGTTAGGCTCTGGTACTCGGACATCTCGTCAAACGCGATGGATGTCGGCCAGATCCACAGAACACTGCAGCAGTTGCAGCATTTGAACGACCCCAGAATCAAAAGGAGCGCCGAAGTTTTCTGGGGCTGTGCTCCTACTTTCGGCAATTTATCTCACTACTTTTCGACGTCGCTTATCCTCTGACGTTCCTTCTACAAAAGGACTTCCATTTCGGCTGGACCCGAGATTGTGACGCATCTTTCCACCAACTAACGTTTATGCTTGCGTCACATCCCATACTAGGGCACATCAACCTCTCCGCTCCGACTGAAATTCACACTGATTCAACTGGAATTGGTGCTTTGGCTGTGCTTGGGTAACGCTCAGCAACCGGCAAGCATGTAATTGCGTATGCAAGCCGTTCCCTTAGCAAACTTGAGCGCAAATACACTGTTACGGAGCAAGAGTGCCTCGCTATAGTTTTCGCTGTTCAGCGGTTGCGACGGACTATCACCTCCTCTGTTGGCTCGTCAACCTTTCCCGACACCTCGGCTCTGCGGATTGCACAAGAGACCGCCATAAGCCTCGAACTATTGCTTGCGGCGGCGCGAGATTCCACAGCTCCCAGCCCATTCTGTCTCCGTGATGGCCTTCTGTGCAAAAAGGCTTATTAAAGCACCGGCCCGAATTTTCTACTTGTGATTCCCGAAAGTAACCGCTCGTGCATCCTGCGTGCCATGCCCGATGACCCCACTTCCGGTCACCTGGGCTCTGCATGAACCCTCCACCGTGCTCGGGATCGGTTTTATTGGCCGAAGATGTGCCAGACGACTTAGCGATATGTGGCGAGCAGCACTGGGTGCCAACAACGCAAACGTCCGCCACAGGGCCCGCTGCATCCTGTGACTCCACCACATGGTGCATTTTAGAAAGTTGGAATCGACCTTATGCGCTTCTTCCCGATGCCTTCCGACGAGAGTCGCTGGATTGTTGTTTTTTCCGACTAACTCATCCGCTGCTGCGAAACGGCTGCGCTTTCTTCAGCCATCGCTCCCCACATGTCCATGTTCTTGCTCCGTTATGTCATTCTGCGCCACAGACCTCCGCAAGGGATCAATGTGATCGAGGTCGCCAGATTACGGCGCATTTGTGGAAGAGCTTCTCCGTTTGTGCTCGTCCCAGTTTCGACACTTCAGACCATACCCCCCCCAACCAACGGTTTGACGGAGCGCACCAACCACACACTCGTGAACATGCTCTCTATGTACATTGCATCAGACCACAAGAACTGGCGGGATACAATAATGGCGTTTATAACGTTTGCCTTCAACACTGCAACACATGAGATGACCGGCTGCAGCCTCTTTTTTCTTCCGTATGCCCGTGATCCTCGGTATTCGCTCGATACCACTCTTCCCTATTCCGATCATGACGAACCTTGCATCGCCAAAACTCTTTGTTGGACCGAAGAAGCTCGCCGTCTCGCCCGTTTGCAGATTCTGGCTTCGCAAGAGCGTTCCAAATCTCGTTACGAGAGACAGCATCGCCATGTGTCTTACAAACCTGGAGACGTAGTGTGGCTTTGGCGACCTCCTCTCCGGAAACGTGGTTTAGCCCAGAAAATGTTGGCGCATTACGCTGGCCGTTATGTTGTCCTCTACCGCGTTAGGGACCTAAATTACAAACTAGCACGCATGACCGCAACTGGTCGTTACTCAGCTATAACGAAAGTCGCTCATGTCGCCCGAATGAAGCCGTGCCAATCCCGCGGGAACGACTAACTCTGTCGCTCAGGGGCGCTTCGTCTGTCCCGGGAGGAATGTAGCAATCCTGAAGAAGAGGAAACACATAGAAGAAGACAGGGGAAAAGACGTTGAGAAAGACGGGGAGACTCCCGTGCCCGTGTCGGACTCGCAGCCGTTGACAAGCTGAGTTGTCTGCCTTCTGGAACTGTGCAGCGTTCAGACGTCAGATCCCTTTCGTATCATTAGTCTTCTTCAACTCGTTTAATTATTTCAGAAATGCCCTCCAGCTTGCATGCCTGGACGTTCCTTGTAATTTTTAGATTTTGCCGATGGCGAAAAATCTCTCTGCGGCGCAACAATTCTCCATCCTTTTAGGGCCCCAGTAAGAACGTCTCCACCAATTTTTTGTGCTCCTCAAGGACTTCGCCCTGGTCTTATATCTATCAACATAATAGAAACATGAACTATATAGATCGTTGGCCAACAGAAAGAAGTACAATTCCAGATTTGCAAGCTAGACCGCAGTGCATCTATATGTAGAGCGGCAATGCGACACATTTTTGAAGGGTCGCTAAAGAGTGCGGGAAGTACGTTTTCAAACGCTCTAAATGTCGTCTATCGGCTCTAAATAGAACTTAGGAAAAAACAAAATGGCGCCTGCGATATGAATAACAAAAACGAGTCTACATAACAATTTCATTCACAAAAACAGCAAACTGTACTCTGAGCCACGCTTCAATATTAAGGCTGTAGGTGTACTCGCTGCTAATTTTAAACCACGTTTGGTGCAAATTTCAGCCCATAAGTTCAAATGCACGTCGTGGAGGTGTGTTTTATTTTCATGAATAATGAGTGAGTGGTTGACGTCGCATAGCGGCTTCAGCAACTTTGTTTTGCCAATTCGTAGAAATCGCATATTCTGGCAATATACACTTAAAAAGCACAAAGCTATACACTTCTACGTAACTTCTCATAAGCAAAAGCATTACACAACATAAAAAACAAAATACAAGCGTCAGGAGAAGTAACACTGTTGAGCGATATAAACTATTCAAATTTGTCTAGGTGGGAGTAAATGGAGAGCTCTTGCTCGAACAATAAAAAAATATACATAACAGAAATTATTAGACAGGACGTAAGAAACAAATGTTTTTGCGCAGCTCCGTAAACAATAAAGCTGCTGAAGTACTCACTGCTATGAAAACAAAACATAATAATAAGCTTGCTAGCACGAACACATAACTTCGCAGTAACAAAGATATTAGTACAGTCACAAAAATGTAGCAGCTCTAACAATGAATAGGCTACATACACGAATTTAGTAGTTCCAAAGAATGGCAATGTTCTCAAGTAAAGTTATAAACGCCTCAAGTGCTCGATTATGCAATCCTCCCGCCAATCGCAGGCCTTGCAAACCTAAAGTTGCTCTTTTTAGGTGAAAAAGGTTAAAAACTATTGCCGACTTTACCCACACTTCCACGGTAAACAATCAGTTCGTTTAATTTGCATAGGTTATAAGGAAGCTGATATTATTATGAACTAAGCACACATCAGAAATTATATACTCACTTCAAACGATAGTGATGTATGCGGTGAAGTGTAGTCAGTTCAACATTGATGGTTCTGTGCTCTAATGATGCTATAGAGTGTCGTCAACTTGTAGAATAAGTATTTCTAAAATGTGTGTCTACTCTTTATACACGTTTAGTGTCGATTTCAATGCATATTTATGGCAATATATTCGCAGTATCTACGTCAATATTGACACATGCCATTCATAGACGACGAAGATTGGAACGGGCGATTCGGAAAAGACGACGAAGGAATACGGTGCTGCGCTTTTGTGCTGCCTTGACTGGCTGTTGGTGTTCTTCGGTGCCAGAGTGCCAGAGAGCCTTTTCTGTAACGTTACGTTACAAATCTGGTGGAGGAATAGCCAGGTATCGATCCAGTCCTGCATAATCAACTCGTCAATACGGAGCTTACCCCCGTACATCAACGCCTCGGCCGCCGCCTACGTGGAGAGCCCCCTGAATTCGGACCCCTTCCGGCCGCTACCAGGGCGACGCACCCTCAGACGGCCGTAGAACCTGCTGCAATGACATTTGAGAGCGGGCTTCCCACCCACATTCTGTGTCATCAGCCGCGAACACCCCCCTCTTTTCATGGCGACGTGTTCGAGAACGGCGAGGACTGGCTTGAGAACTACGAGCGAGTTGCTCGTTACAACGGGTGGACTGATGAGCGTAAGCTCCACAACGTGTACTTCGCTCTTGAAGAGTCTGCACGGACATGGTTTGAAAACCATGAGGCTTCCTTCCCATCCTGGGCAGCCTTCTGTCGTGATTTCAAAGCCACGTTTCCTAGCGCCGACCGCCGGGAGCGAGCAGAAGCTGCGCTACACTCGCGCATTCAGCGCCAGAACGAGAGCGTGCGTATGTTCTTTGAGGACATGACACGCCTTTTCAACCGTGCAGACCCACAAATGCCAGAAGATAAGAAGCTGCGTCACCTGATGCGGGGCGTTAAACAAGAACTTTTCGCGGGACTGGTGCGCAGTCCACCACGCACTGTGGCGGAGTTTCTCAGCGAGGCAGCGACCATGGAGACAACGCTGCAACACCGAGCCCGTCAGTACAACCGTGACGTGAACATCATTAGGTCCGACGCACCCCCTGTACATGTCGGCAGTGACATGGACTCACTACACAATCTCATCCGTTCTGTCGTGCGGGAGGAACTGCAAGCGCTCCGGATGCCTTGCAACACAGCATCGTTTCCTTCATTGGCTGAAGTCGTCCGGGACGAGGTGCGTATGGCAGCTCAGCAAGTTGCTGACGTTGTTCCCCAGCAGCGCGTTCCTCACCAGACGTTTGACGCGAGGCCCACCTACGCGTCCGTCCTGAGTAAGGCTCCCCCGCCAGACCATAGTATCAACGCTGCAGCTCCAGCAATGGAGCCGCAGGGTCCCCGCATGGAGCACCTCGCATGGAGCTGCATGCAGCCTCGCTACTCCCCTCCGCCAATCTACCAGCCACCCCGTAAAAGTCAAGTATGGCCGCCCCGGGATCGTCGGCCCCTGTGCTATCATTGCGGTGAAGCCGGTCACCTTTACCGGGCGTGCCCGTACCGCCGCGTCAACATGCGGGGTTTCGCCTCGGAGGGCCCCTACCCTCGGAATGCAGAATAGCCTACTGAGATTGCAAGCGACCTTGCAGCGCGACAGTACCCCGTCACATCCGGTTACCAAGAGCGGCGGTCTACGTCCTCGACGAGCAACCGTTCGACAAGTCCCCACTCTTCCCGACCCCGCTCTCCCAGCCCTGGTCCGGAAAACTAATACCAGCGGCCTTCGGAGGCAGGGTCGCTGATGTCGGGAAATGTGAAGATCCTCCGTCATCGTCAGGCCGACCCGACGAGATTTCACTTGTGTCAGGTAGCGACAGCATCCGGCATACTACCTCCGATTAGTGTGTAACGATTGATGGAGTGGATGTCACCGCGTTACTCGACACTGGTGGCGATTATTCTGTAATGAGCCGTGGTCTCGCCCGAGAATTGAAGAAAGTTTTGACAAATTGGTCCGGCCCGAAAATTCGTACGGCGGGAAGTCACTTGATTGAACCTGCAGGCAAGTGCACAGCGCGGGTCGGCATCCGTGGTTTTGTATATGTCGGAGAATTTATCGTGCTTCCTGAGTGTTCGAAAGACTTGATCCTTGGTCTAGACTACCTGCAGACCAACGGCGCTGTCATTCACCTGAAAGAAGCGCGTGTTTCCTTTTCGACGAAACGAGCCGTGGCGCGCATTGAAAACGAAGATCCGGGTCTGAACGTTTTGCGTATAGTTGACGATGACGTGAGGGTTCCGGCACGTTCTAGTGTGCTGGTTCTTGTAAAGCATGATTTGTTCCACAATTATGAGGGCATCGCGGACGGGCACCTTCCGCTACTACTCGAGAAGGAATTAGCCGTTGCTCGAGGACTCGTACAACTCCAGAACAGTTGTGCTACTGTCCTCTTGACAAATTTTGCTAAGGAGATGCGGCATCTCGCCAAGGACACGGCTGTTGCCGTCCTTCACGATGTTACTGCCTTACCTCATTTATGCACCGCCTGAACGAACCCTAAAGAAGAGGCCGCACCTTGTCATGCTCTGCAAACCGTTAAAATTAGCCCCGACTTGAGGCCCGATCAAAGGAATCTTCTCTCGGCTCTTCTGAGCAATTTCGCAGACTGCTTCGCCACAGGCTCGAAGGTCGGTCGTACTCCTGTCGCCAAGCACCGCATCATCACCGATGAGACCACGTTACCGGTATGCCAGCGCCCGTACCGGGTTTCTCCTAAGGAACGTGACGCCATTAAAACGCAAGTGGATGAAATGCTTGCGGACGACGTGATCCAGCCTTCGACGAGCCCATGGGCGTCGCCAGTGGTCCTTGTCAAAAAGAAAGATGGCACCTTGAGATTCTGTGTCGATTACCGAAAGTTAAATAACGTGACCAAAAAGGACGTCAATCCGCTGCCCAGGATTGATGATGCCCTCGACCGACCACGCAATGCCAGGTACTTCTCCTCATTAGACCTCAAAAGCGGATACTGGCAAATTGAAGTGGATCAGAGAGACAGAGAGAAGACTGCATTTGTGACGCCCGACGGCCTATACGAGTTTAAGGTGCTTCCGTTCGGTCTTTGCTCTGCACCGGCCACGTTCCAACGTATGATGGACACGGTCTTATCAGGTCTCAAGTGGCAGTCGTGCTTGGTGTACTTAGATGATGTTATTTTCTCGCCTACTTTCGAGCAACACTTGGACAGGTTGCGCATCGTGCTTCAAGCACTCAAAGGCGCGCAACTAACGATCAAGCCTGAGAAATGCCACTTTGCTTTCAAAGAACTACGCTTCCTCGGCCATGTTGTCAGTGCACAGGGCGTTCTCCCTGATCCCGAGAAGACTACCCCAGTGTCAAATTTTCCACGCCCTACCGACAAAAAGGCACTTCGACGATTTCTAGGTCTTTGTTCGTACTATCGACGCTTTGTCCAAGATTTTTCTAAGATAGCTGAACCACTGACAGCACTAACCAGAGATGACATACCCTTCCTGTGGGGAGACGATCAAGAGCAAGCCTTCCAGGAGCTTAGAAGCCGCCTACACAAACCACCAATACTCGCCCATTTCGATGAAGACGCCGCCACTGAATGAGTACCGCGCCGAGGCCAACGTTGCTGGCATCAGTATGTACGTCTGTGGCGGCGTCTTCATCAACTATGCAAGAAAATAATGAAATTTGAATGCAAACGCTTTTAATGGAACCAATCAAAGCGATTCAAGCTGAGCAGCTGATGGAAAATTTCCATTCCTTCGGCGGATGGTTTATATAGGAGAAATATTTCTACCCTATCCAATTCACACGTCATATTTGGTGCATTTTAACTAATCGTTCTTTCGAAAAACAGCTGTGTGGAGATTAAAACTAGGTGTATGCTGGCACAAACCCCATTCTTTCTAGCGGCATGATAAATTGCTTGGCAAGCTGAAATATTGGGTACATATACACGCCGTGTCAGCGTTTAAATCTGATGGTGAACCCAGGCGCGTGCTGGAGCCGGCGCCGCGGGACAATGACGATGGTATGTACAAAAGAAAGAAAAAGATGGTATGCACAAATGAAAGAAGATCCGCGGAAGGCTCACACCTTACTAAAAAGCTTAATGAGCTTCTTATTAAATGTTGATTACATATCTCATCATGCACATTAACATTTCAATACATTTTCTTGATGCATTCTTAATGAGTTTCATAAGAAAGTTTGCCACCATGTTTCTGATGCACTTTTCGTGCATGATTTTTTTTAACTCTTAATGCATGAGTGGCTATTGTCATCATAATGTGTATTATTTGATGTGTTTCTAATGTCCCTAGAGATTCCAGTGCGCATCTTAGTGTAGTATACTGTTATGGCCACAGACACTGCAATTACCCGAGAAGGCTTTGAAGTAACTCGATTTTCAGATCGTCACTTGGAGATGAAGTCCAAACTTGACATTTTAATTAAATTTGCATGCAACCATTGATGACAGGCTCCTCATGTTTCGCACCACAGTGGTGTTAAAATTGCCACAAGTGTAACCTGAAAATAGAGAAGAGGCATTTAATTAAATTAGTGTGACAGAGATGGAATTTACTGCTCACATGCTCAATTTGCTACAGTGCCGTGCTTACTGGTGATATGAGTGGCTATTGTCATCATAATGTGTTTTGTTTGATGTGTTTCTAATGTCCCTAGAGATTCTAGTGCGCATCCTAGTGTGGTGGACTGTTATGGCCACTGACACTGCAATTACCCGAGAAGGCTTTGAAGGAATTCGATTTTCAGATCGTCACTTGGAGATGAAGTCCGAACTTCACATTTTAATTAATTTTGCATGCAACCATTGATGACAGGCTCCTCATGTTTTGCACCACAGTGGTGTTAAAATTGCCACAAGTGTAACCTGAAGATAGAGAAGGGGCATTTAATTAAATTAGTGTGACAGAGATGGCATTTACTGCTCACATGCTCAATTTGCTACAGTGCCGTGCTTACAGGTGATATAATTTACCCGAACAGGGTCCAGAACTTCCTTGCACGTTTCATCTTTATTCAGGTTGCTTCACTTGTAGAGGGACTTTCCTCTCAGTTGTTCAGTGAAGATTGCCCGCATCATGCCTTTGAAAATTTTGCCGCTGTTGCTTTTCAGTCCGTACGTAGCCGATCTAGTGTGGTCTTTTTCACCATGTTGCGTTCTACCGGCCAAAGGCCGGCAGCTACGCGATGAAAACCAGGCAGATTCACAGAGCGAAAAGACGACGCTTTATTTCCGGCTCGGAAATATATAGAGAAGGAAAGAAAGGAGGGGAAGAAGGAAAGAGGGACTAGCTACGCATGCGCTGTTATCTGCAGCATTGTTGTCAGCAGCATTTCCTTCCCCTAATAGCCATAGCGCTCCACTGGCTTTCTAGTTCTTGTGGACCGGCGTAGCTCAAGAACAGGCCCTTCGGAAAGGTCGTGATCCTCGTCTGTCGGGGCCCCTAAGGTCGCAGGAGGCGATTCTGCAGGACTTGATACTGCTCTGCTTCCGTCGGTGTCTGATGAGCGTTTTCGGATCTGGTCGACATGACGTCGAACGACTCCGTCCTCAGTAGCCACAGTGACTAGACGGGCACCACTCGTCGATTTCACTTTGCCTGGTGTCCATTTTTCTCCTACGCCGTAGTTGCGCACGTAGACTGCGTCTCCCGGGGTGAAGTACCAACTGGCGAATCAGTCTCTGAATGCGTGGGCATTTCGTAGTTCCTGGGAGGAAAACACATATCTAATTTTGTACGCAAACGGTATCCCAGAAGAAGCTCGGACGGAGTAGAGCCTGAAGCTTGTGGCGAATTTCTGTAGTTACAAAGAATTCTCGCCAGAGCAGTTGTCAACTCCACGCCCGGCATTTTCTTCAAGCCCTCCTTGACTGTTCTTACGGCCCGTTCCGCAAGACATTGCTCTGGGGGTGATAAGGCGGGGTACGAATATGCTCGATTCCATTTTTCTGTAGGAATACCGCAAACTCTAACCCAGTAAAAGGTGTACCGTTGTCGGTAACTATGGTGCGGGGCAATCCAAACCTGCTAAACAAGGTTCTTATGCAATCGGCAGTGGCTTTAGCGGTTGCTCGAGATACTGGAATGGCTTCTATCTATTGCTGTGTGCATCGACAATTACCAACAACATTTTGTTTCCAATAGGCCCTGCATAGTCTGCATGCAGCCGTGACCACCTCTCTCTTGAAATCGGCCAGCTGACAGGATTCCTAGGGGGCATGGGCAAAGCCTGCACACAGTTTCGACAATTCGAGACTAATCTATAAATATCTTGATCTAAACCGGGCCACCAAAACTTAGCCCTCGCCCTTGTCTTCATGGTTGACGCACCCTGATGAGACTCGTCTAGCATCGTCAACAGTTTCTCACGCGCCGCACTTGGTATCACCACACGATGCCCCCAGTACAACAGCCCCTTCTCCACAGACAACTCATGTCTCCTTTTCCGGAATTCCGCCACTTCCCTGCTGTCACCTTCTACGACGGAGGGCCATCCGTTAGTCACGTACCTGCATATCTCTTGCAAAAGCCCGTCAGCTGCTGTGAGCGCTTGAATCTCTTGGTGGGAAACCGCTGGTTGGTCCCATTCGTCGATTATAAGCACCATTTCCGACAGATCCTCTGTTTCCGCTTGCGGCTCCTGCAGCGATTGGGGCAAACGATTTAGAGCGTCAGAAATTAACATCTGTTTTCCAGGTTTACAAATGAGCTTGCACTTGTATGCCCCTAGCAAAAGCGCCCAGCGCTGAATTCGGGCGGCAGCCATGACAGAAGTTTGACGATCCTGTCGGAGTAGACCTAATAAGGGGCGGTGGTCCGTTACAAGCGTGAACTCCCGGCCCAACAGGTAATCGCGAAATCGTGTCACGCCAAACACCAGGGCTAAAGCCTCTCGCTCAATTTGGGAGTAGTTTCTCTCAGCTGAGGTGAGCGTCCGTGATCGGAAGCCAATTGGCCTGTCTTCACCATTTATTCGGTGAAAAAGGGCAGCACCGACACCGTAAGGTGAAGCATCGCATTCCAACATCAATTCCAGCTGCGGATTAAAGTACGTTAGCACTGGGGCTGAACACAAAGCATCCTTGGCCTTCTTAAAATGCCGCGTCTTCTCTTTCGTGCCAAACCCATTTTGCACCTTTTTCAAGAGGGCTGTACAGGGGTGCAAGCATAGTGGAAAGATTTGGCAAAAACTTGTTGTAAAATGTAACCATTCCCACAAAGGATCGCAACTCGGCAACATTTCGCGGTAAAGGGGCTAGCCTGATTGCATCCACGTGCTTCTCGAGGGGGTGTAGCCCT
>JAJIZL010056817.1:0-18382 GCA_023969395.1 Amblyomma maculatum
AACGCGCGTATTAAGAGGCATCCTTCTCCAAGATATATTGAGTTACACCAGCGTTATCATCCAACAGCAGGCGCGTTTGTCCGGTTCATCGCTAGCCATGAGCTTTGCTTTATTTTTAACTCAGGAACTCCTCCGGTAGCACAAATGAAGAGGGAGACATGACGACGGTGACGGAAAAGGGATTAGTAATTTTCACATCAGCACAGTTCGTGCCAGCGACTTCAGCAATGGCTTTATATGGGGGAAGAACTTCTATGTATAAAGCCCTTAGGGGATAAAGACGACAATGGGAGACGCATACAATTTGTGTTCGAGGGTTCGACGCGACAGTGATAGTGAGTCGCTTCTGTGGCTGCTCTTAGGAATCCGCGCGCGCGGCCACTCACTATGCTACTATCTCCAAAATCCTTTCTTTCCAGCCTGTACTATATCAAATATTCTGTTATACTCATGTTCAAAGCTTAATCAATCCACAAACACGTATGTACAACTAAATATAGAAGTATAGTTCTACACTACCAGATTACACAAAAGGCCCTCGGACCTTGATATATACCGCTGCAGTTTACATTCAAGTAGCCACAGTCCCTCAAAGCGTAACACAGCGTCCAGCCTAGGGCTTTGCATAAACGTAAAGGAAGCAAGACATCTATGACACATATTCCGCTGGATCATGTCTCTCTTGGTGTTTGCCTGAACATGCGTTTTTGATGGTGATATACTAGTACTCTTATTGCTACTATTTAAAGGTATTGTTGTAAGAGCCCATATTTATTTAACATTTATGTGCTCAGATCACACTGGTGCATGACGGAAGAGAAGGAACTGTGTGGAGCCGACATAACACTGTCGAAATATTTCAGAAATGTAGTGCTTTGCTTGGTGCGTCCGACACTTCTACTGTGTTGTTGGCCCAAGACCTCGTACAGCATAATGGAATGGGTGGTTTCGTATAATGAGGCAAATATTGGTTTTGCACGAAGAGGTCCTTTCACATCAGCGGCTGGTAGAGCCATATGCCTCGCGCTATAGCGTCATCATGGCATCAGCGCGACCCGCATGATCCCGTTATAACGTTATAATCCTACAGCGTGCTTTATATACATGAACGTATGCGCATATGTCCTTTAACAAATCTGATCTTTTCCAGCTGATTTCCCCCTTTTTATAGTTTCTAATGCTTTCTTGACCTCGTCCTTCGTCACTGGTGAAACGGCTGACTGTTTTTCCCTACCGCCAATCTCATTATGGTCCTGACTACTTTGGATGCGGTAGAGATCTGTATACAACTCCTCGGCTACTTTGACTATCTTGTCCATATTCGTGATGACGTTGCCCGCCTTCTCCTTTATCGCATACATCTGGTTTTTGCCTATGCCCAATTTCTTCTTTACCACTTTGAGACTTCTCCCGCTCTTTACAGCATGCTCCATTTTCTTCATGTTATACTTCCTTATATCGGCCACCTCGCGCTTACTGAATAGCTTTGATATCTCGGCTAATTATATCTGGTCTGTTGGATTGGAAGCTTTCATATTCTGGCGTTTCTTAATCCAGTCTTTCGTCTCCTTAGACAGCTTACCGGCATCCTCTCTAACTATCCTACCGCCTACTTCTACAGCGCACTCAGTAGCGATATCTCTGAAATTATTGTTCATTGCTTCTATGGTAATGTCGCCATTCTCGGTTAGCGCTGAATATCTATTCTGTAGCGAGATCCTAATCTCTTCGGCCCTCCTCATCATCGCTAATTAGTTGATGGGTTTCTTTCTTACTAATCTGTTGCGTTCCTTCCTCAGATTTAGGCTAATTCGAGACCTCACCATCCTGTGGTCACTGCATCGCACTTTCCCGATTACCTCTACATCCTACATAAT
Organism: Amblyomma maculatum; assembly: GCA_023969395.1. NCBI lineage: Eukaryota > Metazoa > Arthropoda > Arachnida > Ixodida > Ixodidae > Amblyomma > Amblyomma maculatum. The sequence continues at coordinate 1,878 of JAJIZL010056817.1, forward strand.
GGCGGGGGTTGAACACAGGACGAAGTCAATTTCATTCTTAGTCTCGCCGTTAGGACTTTTCCTTGTCCATTTCCGGTTCTCTCGTTTGCTGAAGAAGGTATTCATGATTCTTATGTTATTGCGCTCTGCAAACTCAACTAGTAACTCCCCCCTGCTATTCCTAGAGCCAATGTCATAGCCATCTACTGCCTGGTCTCCTGCCTGCTTGTTCCCTACCTTGGCATTGAAGTCGCCCATTAGTACAGTATATGGCGTCTTTACTGTTCGCAGTGCTGATTCTACATCTTCGTAGAAGCTTTCAACTGCCTGATCATCATAACTACATGTAGGTGCATAGGCCTGTACAACCTTCAGTTTATACCGCTTATTAGGCCTAATTACGATGTCTGCTACCCTCTCATTAATATTATAGAATTCATCTATATTGCCCGCTATATACTTATCGACAAGGAAACCTTCTCCTAGTTCTCGCCTCTCCGGTAAACCTCGATAACACAGTACATGCCCATCTTTCAGTACAGTATATACCGCATTCGGCCTCCTAACCTCACTTACCGGTATCGCTCAAGAGGAAAGTATACAACAGTTGCATCTTACCTGTACTCACCTATGGGGCTGAAACGTGGAGGCTAACCAAGAAGGTTCTACTTAAGTTGAGGACACCTCAGAGGGCTATGGAGCGAAAAATGGTAGGGGTAACATTAAGAAATAGGAAGCGTGCAGAGTCGGTCAGAGAAATAACTCAAGTTACTGACATTATAGTGGAAATTAAAAGAAATGGGCATGGGCAGGACATGTAGTGCGAGGAGAGGATAACCGATGGTCGCTTATGGTAACAAACTGAATTCCAAGGGTAGGAAAGCGTAGCAGGGGGCGGCAGAATGTTAGGTGGGCGGATGAGGTTAAGAAGTTCGCAGGAGTCAAGTGGATGCAGCTAACACAAAAGCGGGTTAATTGGAGAAATAGGGGAGAGACCTTCGCCCTGCAGTGGGTATAGTCAGGCTGATGATGATGCGCATATGTGGTCTGTAGCACTTGCAGTCTTTGTCCGGAGTTCCACGTTATTCAGCCGTCCCGCGTGCTTTATACTCAAGGATGCATATGTCGTATTCAACATCACATTCTGCACCGAAACACACACGGTTTGAGCGATATAAAAGAGAGTAGGGATGCCGTCCATATGCAAGTCCCGAAGACGATGTAGAGAGCAGTCGGTGTCCGAAGCCAAGAACAGACCGTGATAGTAATGTACAGCTAAACTATACATAGGCCTAATACTATCCTAGCTTCGTCCTGGTGCCTTCGGCGTAGGGTACAAAGGTGCCGTGTAATGTGCGTATAATACAATGTGCGGTGGAAATTATATAGCATTTTCAACCCACTAAGAGGTCAATGTAATGACCTTGCACTGTCTTTTTTATTTTGCACTTTCTGAAGCGGAGATAAAAGCCAGTTTTCGGTTACATTTTTGTAATACCACTAACAGACAATTACTGAAAGGCGAAATCTTCTTTTAGAAAAACGGGCTGTGTTTGGATTAGCCAGTGCTTCGCGTGAACGTGCTTTGAAAACCAAATGTATGTGCTTCGGCGGCTCCGCCATCAGGCGTCGTGCGTAATTAGGGTAGTATCTCTTCACAGCTCGAGCTAGCGTCGTGAAGCCAATTCCAGCCTGGGTTCCTTGTGCGTTGGCGCAAATGCTAGGTCGTCAGTCATAACCTCCATAATATTTATGTGTCATTCAGTATCAGAAGCATGCTGCCTGCCAGACCCTGTGCTTTTGCGCATATGGCTTTAAGTGTAAGCCGCCACCTTTAGTTCTAGCTTCAAAAAATCTCAACTTTAGAGCTGGTTGTAAGTTGGCAAAACATATCGCGTCTGAAGAAGCCCAACCGTATAATCTACATGCCAGCTTTTCCAATTATGTAGGCTGATGAGTTTTGCTCATCAGTAGCCAAATATTTCCTACATCTCTAAGTAGGCTAAGTGCCTCAAATGATGTCGGGGTGGCGGCTGGGATGGAGATTGGCTATTCTTTAAACGCAGCGTCGAGGATCACAGACATATAAGCGATAAACCAATCTCTCGCCATTGTCATTTGCTTGAGTAGTTTAGGCTCTGCATGCCTGCCTAGTGGCCAAAAGTTTTCGGGATGTATGTCTGTGAGGTTCTTTTCGTTAAACCTAATGGCCACCTTGTTCTGTGGCTTATTCACAGACAGCAGTCTAAATAGATGACCAGACCGACCAATTTAACGACGAATAATTTTATGTACACACATGGACGGGACGAGAGTAGGACGAGCAAGTAGGACGAAGACTCAACACAAAATTATCTACAGTCACCAGTTTGTGGGTAGGCAGGAATGTCGGTGTAGACGCTCCGGTGCTTGGTCAAGCGTTGTAGGGTCAAGTCTCCCCGACGTGCCTGGGTCCAGCACGGCGCCGAACGCCCGTGCCTGTGATGAACTGCCTTTAAAGCAGCGGCGATGAGCTGAAGCTGTGGTGCTCCCGGGCCGGATCGCCTGGGACAGCAGGCGGAACAGGACAGGTAGCGGCCGGTAGGCCCGAGGTCTGAATCCCCGGTTCAGGCCTGACAGAAGACGCACCGCTCCGAGCTCCGTGCACAACCGATCAGCTCCGCTGCTCGCCTGTTCTCTCCTGCTCGTGCCTCACGCTCCTCGAGCCAACCTCCACGTTTTCCTCTTCTTCTTTCTCCAAACGTGGTTTTCCTTCTTCGTCTTTTATCAAATTCTCCCCACTCACACACATGTTCTTCACAATGTCACTGTGAAGAGACGAGTGTATGTCACTATGAAGAAACTGCAAGATTAAGCGATGCTTCGGTCAATTTAGCCTGCGCTTAATGGTGATATATGTGTTTCGTTTGAGAGACGCCATCTTTTTTTTTTATTTACAAATACTGCAAGCCATTAAGGCCCATGCAGGAGTGGTGAAAAAACTAGCTACCAGCTTGATACATCATACACATTGCTCAAGGCCATAAAACATGCAGAAACACACAAAAATCTTAGAGAAAACAATGGTGAATGATACAATTACAGACTACAAATTTTAAAAAATTACATGAGATAATCTTCGAGTTCCTTTGCGAAATTATTTGATTCCGTTATTTTTACCGACAAGGAATTTCAGTCTGCAATGGTTCTTGGAAAAAAACTTTGTTTGAATGCTTCCGTGCGCGCGAAAATTGGGACTAAGGAATTATTGTGGCTATGTCTGGTTTTTCGTGCTGTTGATCGCTTTATGCAATTACTTGAATCTAAACTTACCTTACCTGTAAGAATTTTGTACAAAACTATTAACCTGCTAACTTTTCTACGAGTCTGTAATAGAGGGATACCGCGTTGCTTCATCATAAGTGATGGGGAATCTAGCCTTTTATATTTGCTGATTACAAAGCGAATAGCTTGTGCCAAATTATCGCCGCATATTCGAGCTTTGTCCTAATAAGTGCATTATAGGCAAGCAACCTTGTTTCTATCGGGGCCGTTTTAAGTTTCCTTTTAATAAACCACAATTTTCTTAATGAAGAACTGCAGATATCTGATATGTGACGGGACCATTAAAGATGGTTCGCGAGTGTAACACCGAGATACTTATAAAACTCAACTTCCTTAACGTTATTCATTTTATACTTTTATTTTCAAAACTTCTTCTTTACTCTGACATAGGCAACGCCAGAGCTTGCCTGGATCCGACGTAATGAAATCTGCAAGGTTTTCATTTAAAAATTTGTGCCGAGCTTGATTAAAGTCTGTTAAGAGCTTTTGTTTTCGCTCTAAAAATTCGCTCGTACCCGTTTTACCCTGCTTTCTTAGCCTCTTTATTTTACGTTTGGCGTGTATAATATCCCGGGTAATCCAGGGGTTTTGACAGCGCTTGTTAAATTTCTTCAGTAGGACAAAATTTGTAATGCAGAACTGAATTGCCCAACAAAAAAGCTGCCACAAGCCTTCGATTTCACGCGAAGTGCTAGAAAACTGTTCATCTAAATAATCAATTATTTCGACACCATCAGATGCGCTATAGTCCCTAATCGTAATCTTTGATGGTGCTTCTTTTTTGTGCTTCAAGGCTTCAGTTTCACAAATGAAAGATATCAATTTATGGTCAGAGATACCGGCCTCCACTGAAACCGCACCCGAGAGAAGTTTATCGCTAACAAATAACAGGTCTAAAAGTGAATTTCCACGAGAAGGCTCTGTGACTATTTGATCAAGAGAGAGGGAGTACATTATGTCTAGTAGCAGGTCGCAAGAAGCCGAACATCCGTAATTGAGGTGGTTCCAATCAATTGCTGGCAAGTTAAAGTCCCCTGTTACTATCACATTTTTATCACTTAACCTTAAAAGCTGGTCGTATAAATTCTTCAGGAAATCATCACTTGCATCAGGAGAACGATAAACTGCACAGAGATATAATGTTTCTTTACACATGTCCAGTTTCAAAAGCAATGCTTCGCTTGATTTGAAGTCTTCTACAATTGACGCGTCAATAGCAGTCTTCGTAATAATGGCGACACCACCACCACGGGTTGTACGGTCACACCGGTATATGCTATAGCCAGGTGGAACAATTTCATCATCACGAATTGCTTCGTGCAACCAACTTTCCGTTATCACGCACACGTGGGGATCATACAAGATTAAAGTGTTTTCTAGTTCGTCGATTTCATTTACGATGCTTCGCGCATTGGTGCAAAGCAGACGTAGCTGTTTCTGTGACCGCTAGCTGTGAGGCGAAGCACTACTGTCCCTTGGAAGTTCCTTACGCGATTTCGAGTTATCATCTCAAATGTAAGAGCGGTTGTCGATCCGAAGCTTATCTTGCACAAGCAAACATTTTTGCCTGCATCTCTAGATTGTTTGGCACTCGACCATAGAAGCTTTCGTTTCTGTAATGTTTCAGGACAGTAGTCATTTTGCAGATATATTCTTGTTCCTTTTAGCTTATATGCATTGAGTAATACCTCTTGCTTTTCCGAGTAATCTCGAAAGTACAAAATAATAGGGCGGGTTTTAGAAGAAGTTCCAACTCTGTTAATACATGACACCGACGAGCACTGAACACCGAGATTATCCTGGATCACTTCTTTAACAACTATATTGCGTAAGTCGGATTCTGATTCTGTTCGGATTTCAGGGACACCAAAAACAATTAGGTTAAATCTACGCCCGCGGTATTCTAGTTCAACGAGTTTGGCATGAAGTGTCTGTATCTAGTCCTTGGTATTACAGACTACCGAACTGTCTGTTTCATTAATTCCAGCCTGTGCTTGCAGTTGCTTGACGTTTGCTAGTAAATCACTTAGTCTCTCGAAGAAAATTAGTTATCACAGATTCTGCAGAATCTGTGATAACGTCTGTGGCGTCTTTTTATCTGTAATTATGCTCCATTTCTTGCTTCAGAACTGTGATAAGCCGCCTATGTATTGCTTCAAAATAAAGACCCTTTTTTGAGCTCTTATTTCTTTCGGTTTAAGGTTTCAGTTCACCTAAAATAGAGCACATTAACCAACGTGTTCGAAGGGTGCACTCGATATTCGGATAGAGTGGCATCTTTGAAACAATCAGGACCAAAATAAAGGCACTCGAAAGTTACACGAGGTCCCTCTTTACAAATAACAACTCCATGTAGGGATGGAATGCTTGTGTTTAAAATTTGAGACTGCAAAGAAAGTGTCATTGTAATAAGTCCCCACAAATACAGTACTGGAAGGAATGATACGTATCATGCTTCAATAGCCGAGAGGTTCTTCCATCTCAGCTGGCGAAACTTACAAAAGGGGCTTCGTGTAATAGGCTTCTACGCTAGTACGCAACATATAGAAATAAATGTGGTAAGATTCGTCAGCACAAAAGCGCCGCCTCTTTCCGTGCAGGAGCTAAAAGTGGTGTCTTAAAAAACGCGTAGTGATATTAGGTCACCCGGTACCTCAAAATGCGGCTATATGTACAAGGGGGCTTTTCGAACCGTGTATGGGGCTGAGTTTTATGGTGTCCAAAATATTTTTCGCCATTTAAGATCAGTACTGCATGTGCGTGGTTTCATTCTACCTGGACCTGGAAGTGAAGCTGAGCTGTAATTGGGGGCAAGCGATCTGTTATCACCGCCGCTCTGTGCACACGTCGCTGAAATTTAGGTGGTATAGAGTTTTCCGGCCACGAGAAAGTAGTCAAGACCGTGTTCACAAACTGCTGTGGACAATCATACTGAGAACCATAGCCCATCTGCGAAGCTAATTGCATCAATAGACGACCAGCTCAGTCGCAAGTTTTGTGCCAAGAATGACCTGTATATGTACGTGCGTGGGACGGCTGTTGTGATGTTTATAAAGATCTGGGGCCCGCATGGGCCCCGTATGGGCTCCGAGTGAACCTGGGGCCCGTATGGGCAAGCTGGGCTTGGGTAACCACAACACCCACGAGGGATCAAGCGGGCAAGCCGAAATTGGGCTTGCCCCTGCTTTTTCCATCTGGGCATCATATAGGCGCGGAAAGGGCTAACTGATTACATATTCCCACATCTGGCCCTCAACGGTCCCGCTTGGGAAATTTTAGGGCCGATGCAAATAGAATTTGGGCTCTCTGTAGGAAAAGCCTGGGCTAATCTAATTGGGGCTGCCCACTCAAAAGCCGAATAGGTCCCGCATGGGCCGCGGCGGGGCTAAATACGGGTATGCCCGCACATTGCCTACATGGGACCCTTCAGGGTTACTTGAGGGAAGGTCAGATGAAAATGTGGAATTCGTGCAGAAAATTCCTGGGCTGCCCCGAATAGGGCTGCCCACCAAAAACCTAGATAATTTCCGCATGGCCCTTAGCGGGGCAGGCAGGTACTCCTTTCCGCTTCTGCCCGCATCGGTCTCTTGCGGGGCAATTTAGGGCAGATGCGATGCAAATGTGGGCCCAAAGCAAATAGATGACGGGCTAGTCCGATTGGGGCGGCCCACGCAAAAACCGAATAGGTCCCACATGGTTTGCGGCCGGGCTGAAAAGCGAGCACACCACCACGCTGCCTACACGGGTATTTCTTGGGTACTTGCGGGAAAATGCAACATATATTCATAGTCCATGCGGTAAAAATAAGGTCAGCCCAATTGGGGCGGCCGATGAAAGCCCGCAGTGGGCCCCAAATTGGCCGTAGGCGGGCATACCGCTCTGAAACGTCTCCACCCTATCTTTAAGGCACCATTTTATTTATGTAAATCATGTTATACCGGTCATTAATTGCCTCTTCTGGAGGTTTCGCATAACTTTCCTAAGCATATCTATGCAATGAATAAAGACTATCTATGCTTACTCTACAAACTACGTTAATTATGCAGTATCGACAGAAAATATGCAACAGTAACTGTTCCGCTTTACGAGTATGTACTGAACGACCTCCAAATGTTTCCTACGGCATTACTATTCTGCACGCAGCACCGAAATAAATATTCAGACCAACATGTTGGGGTGATGTGGGCCAGCCCACATTATTGTAGTGTTGGGGATAAATTTCTCTCATGTTACTGAGTGTAGCATAAAAGCAAAAAAAAAATTGTGCTTAATGTTTCACACTTGATTATTGGAACTTGGGCAGCCCTGAAAATGCCCGATTCAACCCATGAGGGCAGCACGTGGGTCAGCCCGAAACGGACTGGCTATCGCAAATCCCGCGCCTGTACAATTCAGGTATTGGAGGAATTAATCGACATAAATATAAAACCTTGATCAATGGAATGTCACTGCCTGCACAAGCGTGGGACCCAATAATGGTTCTGGTGTGCTGCTCACATTAGTCTACCTGGGCTGAATGCGGGCAGCCCTATTTGGGCTGAATGCGGGCAGCCCCATTTGGGCTGCCCACACGGATACGGTTTGGGACCGATCTCGGCAAAATTGGGCAGCCCACGCGGGGCCCCTCTGGGTACGTGTTGCAAATCCCGCATGGGGCCCGTATGGGCTGCCCTCACTGGCCCAACGAGGGCCCCCACGTCATAGCCCACTTTATGCTACTTGGGATTAATTCCGTCACGCTTTCACGCTTTTGTTTTGTTGCACTTCCCGAGTTATTAACTTTTAATCTTTTCGCGCTATTCACTAAGTCATATGTCATTACTGCCAAATGAAAAAAATCGTTAGCAGCGCCTTTAGTCCCATAGACACTGTACCGTCTTTTTAAGGCAAGCTTCTACATTATGCGTTTCTTCGTACAATGCGCAATAGTGTTTAACACAATAGATCTCAACCTGATGTCCAGTTTTGCAGGATGCACTGATGTCTGCTTAGTGTCTTTTGGCGAGGCACTGAATAGGAAATATTTAAATTCCTACTTTCCTCGTTAATTATTTCCTTCTCCAGACAAATGCCCCATAATCTGCGACAAGACAGTGAAATATACCGTCTTTGCCAAAAGTAACCAGGCTGCAGCGTTTCTTTTTGGAGCCCTTGATCTATTTCAAAAAGCCGAAAATGGTCTTTACAGATAAGAGTGATGGGCTTTTTCTCCGCACAGGTGATTATAATTTGGCATGTCCAGTAAAACGCTAAACAACAGGGCTAAGAAGCAAATCTGGCAGCCTGGTTACCTTTGGCAAAGACAATACTTCGCTTACAAAGACAAATTGAAATAAAGTGCCAGCACATGATTTCACCATAAGAACCAAACAGACACGAGTCACAAAACAAACTTTCCACGTGCTAGGCTTTTGACTTACGCCTCGTTGCTGAACCGTGGCACGATAACCGGAGGGCTAAGATCCGATTGCAAAAAAGGGGCGTTTGTTTTCTTCGGCTTGGCTTTTATCTTTCGATAATCTATCCTTTTTTACAGCTCAGTCTTTTCAACCGGAGGGTTAAGACCATATTGCAAAAGAGGCGCTTTGAGTTTAATCGAGTTCGTTTTTTAACCTTCGAAAATACTTTATTTTTCGGAGCTCAGAGTTTTCATGGGAATTTATACATTACGTTTTATACTACATTGCCGTTACAGTCTGACTGTGGAAACAACTGTTAAAGCCTGTGTGAGCATAGCCAGAAGTACAGACTTTCGTAGAAGTACCGTCTTTGCCAAAAGTAACCAGGCTGCATGTTTCGCTTCTCGCTTGTATTCTAAAGCCGGCATGACATTCTAGAGGATCACAACTTGTTGATAATTGAGAACAGGATCTCGCCTTTACGTTGCACATATTTACAGCTTCAGAAAAGGTACGAATTTTCTACTACACGACTGAGAAGCGAAACCCGTAGCCTGGTTACTTTTGGCAAAGACGGTACATTACCTTTTTTTAGCACTTAGATACGTCCGTTTGTTGTAGGAGCTTAAGTACAAATTAAATTTAACTTGTGTCTGGAGCCTGATCTCCTTCTAAGAGCGTCATAGAATTTATAGAAAAGACAAGATATACGAAATTGACTGTGTATGTTGAGATTTATGGGGTAATCTGTGTGTGTAGTATCATGCCCAATTTCACCAGAAAGAAAGTACTTGCAGTTTGTTAGTAGTATGTTTATCAATGCACTACTCTCTTTCTTTTACGCAGTGCTTACTAGAAAAGTGCTGCGGTAGAAGCATGGCTTTCACGTCATGCAGCACTCGCAGGCAACTCCTCTGAAGAGGCATGGGGATTCTCTGCCTATTCCGGTAGCTTCCAATGAGTAAGTACTGCCGGGCAATCATCTTGGTTTATATATAATAAACCACTGCACTCCGTGCTGTAGCAATAATGACAATAATAAAGGAGACAAGCGGGCCGCACATGCCTCTAGAGACATTTGTCTCAAGTTCCTCAAGGTAATTAAAAAAGACGGGATCCCGCCAGCTCGTGGATATCTGCCGCCAATATCGCGTGTTTGAGGGTCCACGTTGAGAGATTGGGCATATACATGGCACAAGAAATATATGGCGACCGAAGTGTTGACTCGTTAACGTTATATATCGTGCATTAAGACATAGTATAGCAGACACTGCAAAACGATATCGTGTCTGAACGTTCATCCCCTTTCTCCTTTCAGCAAACTGCAAGCATTACTTGCCCTCAGGAGCCTTAACTAGAATCACTCTAAGGAGGCAAGCGTCGCAAGGGGCGGCAGCAAATTAGGTGGGTGGATGAGGTTAAAAAATTAGAAGGGGTCACCTTGATGCAGCTAGCACAGGACCGGATTAATCAGATAAATATGGGAGAGGCCTTCGGCCTGCAGTAGATATGGTCAGCGTAATGATGATGATGACTGTGGAAAAAATAGACACATGCACCACATTGGGTTAGTGCAAGCACCACACTTTCCCAGCGACCTCGTTTTCCTTTTTGTTTTTGTTTGCTTTTTGCATTAGTTCTGTACAGCATTTCATGCGCCGATCAGCGAAGATACACACCTCCTTCCTTATCAGGTCCTGATATGTAGCACAGGGGTGAATTTCGTTTGTTTTTGGTGTTTGATGTTTGTTTTATGATTGACTGACACAATTTGTCGAAAATGGGAGGCAAACGAGTGTTCTAACATCATAACGAGCTCATATTAAGTGCATACACAGTTTTAGAAGCATGAAAGAGCCTTTTTAACTGTCATTCCTAGAGCAAATGTTAGAGCTATTGATTGCCCATTCTTACGTCTACAATTAAGGAAATCCTTGTTTTCTTAAACAGTGGTAGGAACCCGTTGTGCACAAGCAAATTTAGTTCACGGTACATTTTCCTTGAATTATAACTGTCAAAGTTATAATATATTAGAGATGAGACTGCTGGTTATGGCTCATAGATATTGCCTTCAAGGAAGGCTCTGCATTGCGCTTAATTACAAGAGGATTGCTTAGGCAGAAAGAAATTTCCACCCCATGGTTTAAAATTCGATTTCAAACCTTTCATTCGTGTTTTCAGTAACAAACTTCTGCAGAGGTTTAGCGTGGCCTAATCTAAAATAAGATGCGAAAGTACTTTTGTTGCACAGTTCTTCAATCTAATTGGAAGTCGCAGATGAAGTTATCGCTGCTGTTTTTACATGTTGTTTTTCATACCACTGTCAGCGGTTTACCTCAGCCTGCGACCTGTGCCTCGAAGGGCAATGCTCTCCAGCGATTCAAAGCAGACAGGATTCACCCGGCATCACGTGCGTTTGTACGGTTAAACCACGCGCGACATGCGTCGCTGCTGACATCAGACTATGTAGGCAAAGACAAAGACGTGACTAATACAGTTGACGGCAGAGAAACCACCGATGAACCTGTTCGCAGCTGTGTCACTTGTCCCCTTCCAGGGTCAAGCTCATGAGAAGGACTGTGATGTATGCCACCCAAGTTACCAGAAGCGGCACCAATATTAAGCCTCGCTTTAATCAAGCCGTAAGAGCATGAATGGTGGCCTAAGAGCATCACGCCTAATTTAGCTTGCAAGGGTCCTGGGACGCCGATCACTGCTGTAATTTCCAATCTCAGTGTTGAAACCAGAATTTCTAGCGCCAGTCGATATAACCATAAAAAGTTGCTTCTTGACATAAAAAAGCAACCGGTGGCCACTTACAGTCCGGCTTTGTTACCTGCCATATGCATCTGCACCGTTTAAATGTATATAATCAAATTTTTCAGAAATGCCTCCTGCTTTCCTTATTCACGCCGTCGAGTGCTTTTGCACTAAACAATGACGGCATATGTAACATAATTAGGCCCAATGCGAATAAAAGCACTGGGTGTGCGTTTTTCACTTCGGTTTTCGATCTCACATGCCCAATTCTACACGTGGAAACCAATTACGCTGCGTGACGGACCATCACACATAGGTGCAAAGTCCCGCTTTAAACAAGACACACCAACGTGTTTGCAAGGTCAGGATTAGGGTGTATGACATGGAAATGAATGGTACTAGTGAATTCGCTTCCCATCTTTAAAATGCTACCAAAGTTGGCAGCTCAAGCCAACGTCTTCTTACGTTAGACCGTTGATTTCAAGAAAACACAGTGCGCGAAACAGACAACCCGGAAGGAAGAAAGATGAAAACACGCGCACCAAACAAACCAGTGAACTTTCGAGGCATGAGTGGTTCCTTATGCAGTTGCCGAGTACCTTAGCACGGCAAGACGTGATGGCAATATGGCAACATGGGAGGCATGAGAGCTTTCCTTGTGCCCCAGAGCGTATTATTCTGTTACCTTTCTTCTACTATGGGCCCTTTTCAATGCTCTTCTTCAAGACCACCACATGCTTCTGTGATAAGCAGCCATATTGCGATCGCGTCTTGTCCTGCGAGGGTACTCGGCTACTGCTTAAGGAATGCTCTCATGCCTCGAGAGTTCACCGAATTGTTTAGAGCGCATGTGTTCGTCTTTCTTCTTATTGGTCTTATCATTGTCTTTCATTTGTCTTATCAGTTAAACAAATGAATGAAATAAGTGCGTAACAGCGACTTATTCCTCGGAGGAACTGGGCGACCTAACAAAACGCTAAGCCCGGCCTCGCTGGTGCAGTGTTGAGGCACAAGGATACGAGCTTTGAGTCCCGGCTGCAGCGACCTCTTTCCGATAAAGGCCGAAAGTAAAGGCGCCCGTGTGTTGCACGGTGTCCTCCGCTACAATGCCTCGCATAGCCTAATCAAGCACACAAAACGTTATAGATGCGGTGAATGTGAGGTTTGGCCTCGATACGGTGCGAGTGTACATTTGCGCGTGTGAGAGTGTTCTCATAGATATCCAGGTGTGGCTGTCATTTATGTATCAGCGATTGCATTACATTGCAGTGGGCACAAGAACGCTTTATGACGGCGTTCGGTTCTGTTGCCAGCTCAGTATACCGGAAATGTTTTGTTACACGCGTGAGAGTATTCTCCTAGATATCCAGGTGTGGCTGTCATTTATGTATCAGCGATTGCATTACGTTACACTGGGCACAAAAACGCTTTATGATGACGTTCGGTTCTGTTTCCAGCTCAATATACCGGAAATGTTTTGTTGCGCAGTCATTTTTTGTTATAGCGATAGCCTCCGCATCATTTGGTGCATGCTATAGGCAGCTGAAATAGCGCTATGCTGATTTATAAATATTTTAGAAAGATTTCAGCACTGTTTTTTATGCTATGCGCAGTGCGTGGAGACCGAACGCTTGGCGACACCACTGAGGAATCAGTGCGGTAATCCTTGAAAGGAGATTTCTAGCCCAGTACAATGTTCCCTATGTAATAAGTGACATTGGTGATCCATACAAATATGAGATTTTACCTTGTTATAAGAAAACTAGCGCGGGGGCACTTTCGCTCGACGCCAGGACGTCTAGTTAGTACTGAGACTTCCTGCACAGGCTTCGCAAACAGTCACAATAGAAAGTGTGGTTTGCTGTCGTGGCAAAGGCGCATTGTGGGTAAGCACCACAACATTCCTTCGAGTTATTCATTCACAGGAAAGAGAACACTCGCTCCAAGTGCTTGTAACTGGATAACTGCCGAAAAAAATCTTCCCTCAGTATCCATACTCTCTCCAAGTTTTTTTAGTTTTTATTTCAGATAAAGTTTATCAGGCCTTAATTCAAATTTGTAGTATCTAAAACAACGGAGAGCATACTTCTGAATTTACCATGTAATCCCATCAGGTATAGAGCCCTAGAGGTAATTAAAATAGTTGCTTGGAATAAAGCCCTCACTCAACAATATGAATACACAAAAATTACAAATATCGCGTGAATTCACGGGGCCGCCTCAGTGTCTTGTGCTCGTTGATTAAATGACAGCACAATGTTTGAAAAAAAGTATTGTAATAAAAACAAGTTGAAATATGTTTCAGTAAAGTGGATTCACCAATGTGATGCGCAAGCTCGCTGAATTTATTAGTAGCTTGGAATACGATGCGCGCTGCTTGTGTTGCATAACAAGCACTTTCATATGCGTCAGGAGAGCCTTGGATGATAAAGAGGAAAAGTTGCTGTAGCGTGGGTGCGTGTCTTGTTATAAGCAACAGAAAGCTTATTCCCCGAGGAATTATTCTGTCTCTCTATGGAAGCGTGAAGAGAAAGCAGCTTACGAGGCAAGCAACTGCGTATTGTTATAGGCCACTTACAGAGTGAGTCCTCTTTGTTCCACGTGACGGCCCTGCGCCTTTATGTTTTTGCTTACACGGGAGCAAAAAAATGCGATTGAATTTGCGCCAATACCTAAAGCATCGGACCGAAAGTGTCCCGAGCTTTTTTTTTTTAATGTTATCATAGAAGTTTGCAGTTATGGTTAAGGCACAGAGAAGAAAATTCCAACCAGTAGATCAAAACCAAATAAGCAATCCAAGCGAGATCAGAAGTTCGAAAAAGAAGTTTCTTCTGGTTTTGTGGGAGAGGAAAAATTTTCTTTGCTACCCAATTCTTGGCCGATCCCCTCTGTGGGTATGTGCCATAAGTTATTTGGTCAACAGCAACAACAACGATGCCGCAACAAATATGCTCTTCCTGGACAGATGGTGAAATATTTGGAGGACGCAAGAAGAGAAGTTAAAGAAAATAGGAGATCGGGTGGCTCGTATATCTCTATTACGCCATTTGCCCGGCTCTAACGCGTTCTTTAGCGACCCGGTATTTTCTATGGGATATACTGTTTTTCCTCACCCCCAGTAGCAACCAGATATCGCTTTTTGTTCTTTTGTTTGTTTTCCGATGCTGAAAGCAAAAGCATATAAAAGCAATTAGCTTCTATTAGTAGAGGAATTTAACAAAAGCCTCACAGCAGGCACTCCTGTCCTTCAGCCTGGGCCAGTTCCAGAGGTGCCTCAACCTCGCAAAAAGATTGATTAGGCTCCTTCTTTCCGGCGACGTAGACAAGGTTTTCTTCAACATTATAAGGACGAATTTTTGTTTCTGCTAAGGTGTCTCAGCGAAAATATAGGCGCACTGGGGTGTTCGAACGCGTGTAGCTATCTTCAAACCCCAGTTATTCCATGGGAACGTAGTCGCTTTGCCGGGCTTCGATACCGTACCTTTGCATTCACCAGGAAGTGGACATAGGAACGCGCAAGCCTTATTTGTCTCATGCCTGGTGTCCGCAAAATGTGGTCGTGGGAAATGTCGACACACAGATACCGAGTGACTTCATGTCAGAATTGTAACACAGCCGCACTTATTGCAGCCTTCAGGACGGTGTCATATTATTTCACTTTCCATTAAAGATCCATAAGCTATTACGTGTATTTGTACGCAGTTAATTTTAGAGGAGGTTTTCTGTTTTTGAGAAGTTCGACAGACAATGCGCTTTTCCTTTCCTGAAAACCGTCAAGGCGCACATATTCAATTATTTTTCCAGTCTCTCAATTTAAAACGATCGAGAGAAAGCATGTGAACACAAGTATGCATATTCATATCATAATACACTGATTTGATTTGAAATATGCCACGCAGTGCTTTCGCACGTTTTAATTGGTTTCGGCGGATTTAAATGCCGGGTAAGGTTACTGAGAAAGCACTCACCCGCTCAACATCTTCGACAAAGAATCCTGTCTGATATATCTTCTTCTGACGCTCTGGTTAGATAACCTGTTTTGTTAGGTTACAACTACTTGGCTTCGCGTGGGTAATTGAAACTAAATCCTACAGAGCGGATCCAATGCGTCAGTCCACGCTCAGGGGTTTTCACGTTTGCCGACCATCAAACTGATTGCTGAAGCCTATGACAGAGAAGTGCCTGAGCATGGCCCGTTGTATTGCTTTGAAATTAAAAATCATCGGGGCGGATTCGAATCCCGGTACTCGGGGTAAGTAGCGAAGCACCTTAACGGATTAGTCACAGCGGCGGCTGATTTTTATTGTTTTAAGAATAATTAAGCAGGGTTAAACATCCGCTACTTGAGGCAGCGCTTTCAAAATGTCGTGAATGATACAGTTAACCCGTGGCCTATGCAATCAAGAGCTCTGTCGCACCAGAGCTAATCACGGAAGCCACGGTTAAACGTCGTCAGTTCATACAGTGACTCCCAGGTGGCCCAGTATGTAACGCTTAAAGTGAAAGGAATCGTATGACATCACTAACGAATCGCCATGCGTTGGCAGATTTGGTTTGTTTGCATCAGAATTGAGACGCAACCGTCCATTGTACATTTTTCCAGATGGAGGCATAACATTCCTATTACAAATTGCAATGCGTTTCCTAATCTATTACGCATAGGGACTCTAACTTGTGTGCCTCCCGTTGTTTTGCCCGATCACGCCACTTCAGTACTTGAACTAATGGAACAGGTGTTTAGAGAAAAGGAGGACTAGAGGTGTCACGGGCGTCACGAGCGTCACGGCCCGAACGAGCATTAGCCTTCGTACATATATGTTGCCCTAACTGTCCCAACGTTTCTGACAGGTACGCAACATATAGTCGTACAAAATGTCATTAGTCCACACAAACTTCCCACGGGAGACATTGCAAAAAAAAAAAAAAACAGGTCAAATAAGCAGCTCTAATATGGAGTGTAGATATCCTAACACGGGCCAGGAGGGCTGGTATATTGTTCACGCTGGTGTGTGTGTGTGTGTGTGTGTGTGTGTGTGTGTGTGT
>JAJIZL010056832.1:0-13968 GCA_023969395.1 Amblyomma maculatum
CACTTCATATTTGTTATCCTTAACACCACTATTTTCTATACACCATGTGCTAAATGTATACTGATTATTCAACGGTCATAAAGCTCAAATTCACCATATCGTTGTTTTACACTCCTGCATATGCAACTTTATAGAAAACCCAACACCTCATCTAAAACGACATGATGAGTATTGGTATATACCATGACCAGCAACGAACTATGACCTTCAATTGGTAAGATGTACTCTCCTCTCATTTCTGAATCCTCATAATTTCTTCAAAGAAGTAATGTGATTCATGTTGATAAATACACCGCTTGAATTGCTTTTGTAATATGTTTCTTAACCGTCAAGTAAGGTGTTTATTTGTCTTTTCTAAATTTTAACAGCATTTTAGAGTGCTAACGAAACCCATGTCATGAAGTTGTTTCTTATTTTTTTTCTTAAAAACATTTGAACTGCCCCCATGTTTGCCAAATCCATTTTGTTTTTTATGTTAATATTTTTGTTCCAAATATTCAGTGTCGCTGCTGAGCATCGCGCTGGTGTACACCCTTCAGGCGATGGTGAACATCGTCAAATCGCTTTGATGCATTTTTTCACCCTTCCTTATCAACCTGTACTTGGTACTTTGTCTGGAACTGTATTGTATTGTAACACGCTTAGGTTGCGTCAAATGTTGTGGCATAGCGCAAATATTGAACGAGATGAAGGCGAAAAGTAACTAATAGATAAAAAACTGCGAAAAGAAAAAGAGGTTTATCTTTGGGATAACAAGGAAAAATAGCAGAGGTTTAGCATAGGTAAACATAGTATTCAGCGAAAACTTCACAGCATTCTTACGCTTGGTATAACTCTGGTAACCTGTTTTACTGGTCTCGGTAAGATGCGCCAAGCGACGCCTCATTGTCCCTGGTGTTCGTGACTGGCACTGTGTCGAGGCGAGATTGCTCTTTTTTCTTATACCCATCGACTGACTGATGTCATGGCTGCTTCCATCGAACGAGGGTGCGACGTGACATCATTTATTTATTATAGACGTGCTTTACTCCCTTTCACGCCCTCTACAGCTACAAGCTTGAAAAATGAAAGATCAAAGGTCACCGAAAAAGTAAAATTCAAAGGTCACCCAAAGGTCAAAAGGTCATGGTTGGTGAGGCACAGAGGTTATCTTTAAGGTAACACTTCAAGCGGTCGGATGCTTAGGGGAAAGGCACAAATACAGCCGCACTTTGTCCTGTGGCTCCTTTAAGGTCGATTTCTTGTCGGCTCTGTGTGTGTGTGTGTGTGTGTTAGTGTATCTGTAAGAAAGGCACGGCATCTGTCAAACCCTTCCCTGGTCATCTGAACCGCATAGCAACAGTCCCACTTAGACATTCCGTAATTTTTATTGAGTGTTTAATGTACAAGGTTGTTGATCAAGAGACAGACGGGATACATAAATAGGGATGAGAATGGAAGTCGGGGATGTTTACCAGAAAGCACTCCGCTTGGCTGCCCTACAGTGGGGAAAAGGGATAAGGGAATTAAAGAGGGGAGGAGAAAGGGGACGTGGATCACAGAGCTTGTCACTCAAGCCAATGGCTTTTAGATAACTAAAAAGCGCCCTGTATGTCTTGAAGGCAGTCGACTGCCGTCTCACGGACCAAGGATCTTATCCGCGGTCAAAGGGCGAGGATCGAGGCGGTCTAGCATGCAACGAAGCTCGGTTCTTTCACTCACAGATGAAGGGTAATCACATAGGCGTCCTTCGATTGTCTGTTCACAGCCCCAATTTTTACCCGCAGGGCTATCGGCCATTCAAATCTGGAAAGTATACTTGTTGGTGAACACAACATCGAGCCATGAACGGCACAGCAACGTTGCTTCTCGACACGCTATTTTATGGTGAATGCGGAGGCGCAGTTCAGGATCCAGTGCCTCGAGGCAGCGGTTGCAAAACTCCCCCGTGTTCCAGGCTGAAGGTGTGATCTCGAGGGCCACAGCCAGAAGCGCACATAATGCGTCAACACTTGATATTTGGATTTTCACTTGAACGCCGTCGCTGTGAGCAGAACGGGCAGCCTCATCCGCCTGGTGGTTTCCATTGATGCCGCAGTGTCCTGGAAGACTGAAAAATAATATTGTGACCTTTCAATACTGTTGTGGTAAAGCTGTCGGATCTCTCCAACGAGGTGTTCATGTGACACGAGGCGTAGTGCTACTTAAAGGCCATGAAGGGCTGCTTCAGAATCAGTGAACACTGTTCAGTAATGTGGACATTCTTTGCAAATGAACTCATCAGCCTCGAGTAGGGCAGATAGTTCAGCACCAGCTGCCGAAGTCCGATATGATGTTTTAACCTTTATCAGGATTGACTTGACCGGTACTACTACAGACCCCGCGGATCTGCTTGGATGAATTGCGCCATCTGTGTAGATATGTATGTGACTTTGATAATTGAAGTGCAGATAATTGAATGTCAATTCTTTAAGAGCAAGTGAGGACATTCCGGCTTTCTTCGTAATTCCAGAAATATAAATTTGTATACTTGGTTCATGTAGACTCGATATGGGGGAGCATGCTCTTACAACAGTGGTGAACTGCGAAATAATATGTGCGATGAGCTTCTATAAGTTTGGCGAATGCAGAGCTTGGCCTATTTACTGGAAGGGTTCTTAGATGATAACTAGGGACACATTTTAGGTGTCAAATAGGCGTTCGCATTGTGTCAAGAGCAATATGTATGGTGACAGGATGATCCTGGGAGACAAGAACAGTCGCTCCGGTTCAGGCACATTTAGGGAGTACAAGGGCGTATACGAAGAACTTGAGAGACAGACAGGAAGTGAACGAAAGATTAAGGAGCTGGGCAACGAGACCAGAGACAAGACG
This sequence comes from Amblyomma maculatum, assembly GCA_023969395.1. Classification (NCBI taxonomy): domain Eukaryota; kingdom Metazoa; phylum Arthropoda; class Arachnida; order Ixodida; family Ixodidae; genus Amblyomma; species Amblyomma maculatum. Next base: position 2,854 of record JAJIZL010056832.1, read on the forward strand.
GCAGATTTTGTTTTAGATATAACGTAACGCCAGTTGCCCTCATATGTAACATCTATTAAAAATGTATTGAACGCCGTTTTGTTCTGGACACAACCGCGGAAAAATCTTTCATTTTCATTTGGCTTTTTATTTCCTGCGCTTTTCCCACAGTGTAAAATGGTTTATGCAGATATACATACACAGTCTTGTGCTCTTCCGTCAGTTAGCACAACCTTGCGGCAGTTATGTGAATCACGCAGTCTAGGGTTCTTGAGTAGACGACGAAAGGTGGCGGGACAAGATTGCAGTCGCTGTCGCTTGGTTTGTGCGGGAAATCTGAACGAGCAGAACCATGCAGTATCGTCAGGTTAGAATGTATTCGTCGCTAGGGGATATGATTATTTAAAAACATAGACGCCGCCCTGTATTTGACGGGAGTGTAATCGATTCAACTTGCAAGTACGCTGTATGCTATTTTAAGCGTCACCGCACATCCTGCTGCGAGCTAAATATATAAAATGAATGCAAAATTACCATGAAGCTTTATTCTGCTCGCTTGGTAATGCATAGTACTGCCTATAGCGCACTTTATCGCACTACATTTAGCTCAAGGTACCCCAAATTCATCTCGAATAACTATCGCCATGTGTGGCTTCTTCCATAGCTTTTCCAAATATATTTGCTGTCTTTAGCGGCTTTACCTCCCAGCTTCGTTGCCGGCTTTAACTTGAGCGCTCCCCAGAGCAGCAAGCATTGTGTCTCTCGACAAATCCCCAGCACGTTATTATCCGCTATCGCCATGGCTATCGCCAACGAACTCCTCCTTTTTGCAGGTGCAAGCCAGCCCAGTAGCCGGTTTTTTTACCAACGGCTTCACTGTTATCTAAGTGTTCGCCACGTCGAGACTACGTACGTATATATTGAACAATAACATAGCAGTAGAATTGTGCACATTACCAAAATAAGTAACGTTTTACGAACACAGTTATTTTATCTGAAATTTAGCATATTACAATGATAATCTGAAGCCTATATTAACCATTACAAGAAAGTATTCAATTTGCATTACGTGACGTTCCTTCCGACATTTATTACCATAACGCGGATTCGCAGAGTCTAATTTGAAATAGTGGGGCTTCTTCGACATTATGCAGTATGTCGTTAATTTTAGAAGTGTTACTTCGAACTGTGTGTCACCAAAATTTTCGCAGTGCATGGTGCGAAAAATTAGAAGCGGCACAGTATACGCTACCAATCTATGCGCTTCAGGGAAGGGGAATATTAACGCAGGAATCCATTTGACGGCTACGTTCTCACTTACATGTTATTGCGAAAGCAATACTACTCTAGGTTTCGAGCCTCCAGTGTAGCGCGGCCGGTAGCCACGTCTTACCCACGTGACGCTGTGACATCACGTGGGTAAGACCCCACGTGACACTAGAGTGAGAGCTGGGCTACCAACTCAAGGGGTCGGCAGGAGCTGCCAACTTGGGTCTCTCGTTTCACATGGGACGGTTATGTCAGAATCAGCCTGCCAGGACCCTGGCATTCACGTTACCCCTATAGGCCACTAAGGAATGTTCATACGGCTTGGTTAAAGCGGGGCTTTATATGTGGGCTGAGGAAGAAGAAAAGAGAAGAAGAACATTCGGTCACTCGCAGCTAATGGTTTCGCTCAATATTTGGTTCATCAGCGTTGAACCCTTGTAATTATTTTAGTTCGCTCATCCACACCGCGAGGAAAGTACTATATAAATCAGGCATTATGAATTAAATAATATTTTACTGACCGCAATTTTGTGAAAGGTATTCCTAAGCGTAGGGACTAGATTAAGCTCAAAACAATATATAGTTTATAGTAGGTTACTACCATGCACAACATACTTTCAACGGAGCAATATCTTGGGAAACACTCTTTCTGGACTGATTTGTGAAGCCATTGAAAGACCACGCAACACGAAAGAAGAAGCAAAAATTAGAGTGCTGTACTCATAACATGCTTTATTCGATGAAATAGATAATTGTGAGAGAGGCACACGTTTAGGTATGACGTATTCAAACAATCATTAGTTGCGCACTATGAAGGGCTAGACCGTGAGAATATAGCATATATTTTCGTGTAATAATATTTGCTATCGTTTTTGACGGTCGAATACCTCTAGAACAGTGCGTACAGATCTTGTAGCAGCTCATGAAATATTTATACCTTGTGGTGTTGAGATTGACTTCACAGACAGTATCGTTTCCATGAAAGAACGTTTTGTTGGGCTTGTTTGTGACAGTCCATTGTAGGTTCAAAGCGCGAAAGCACACACTGACAAAAGGAAGGTAACGGGACGGAGCGCCACTCACAACTGCTTTATTGAAAGAAAAACAAAACGCGCAAATTTATAGTCAGCGTACACACAGGAACATCATCGTGATTCAAGGCTGATATGATACCGCACGGGTGAAGTATTTCTTTTCGGCTTTGTACAGAGATATCGACATATCACTGACGCACATGCTTGCTTTCTTATTGATAAAATATGCCTCGGTTAACTCCCTAGCTTTTGTGTCATTATTTCTTGAGAGAATCTGTGCACCAGAAAACCCTGTCTCACAAGAGTGTGACGGGCCAGACCTTATATGTTTGAGTAAATTTTGTCTTTATTTTGTTCAACGTTTCTTTCGGACTCCCTGATTTGCTCATTACCACAGCACCCAGTTTGTCCAACATAAGGGCAGCCACATGAGAGGGAAATTTCATATACAATCCTTTTAGCGCGCTTCATAAACAATCGCCCGTGCTTAGTGCCGCAGCCTCCTTCTTTCCTACCTTTTTCGATGCGTGAGCAAAAGTTTTCGAGCTCACTAGAGGCTGAAAAGACAAGTGACACATCATACCTGCTCGCAACCGTTTTTAAATTGTGGGCCAACTTGTGTATGTAGGGCACTACCACAGGTTTTTTTCTGTTACATATATTTTCAAGGAACGTCTTTCCTCTCTCCGTCTTTTCCTTCATATTCTTCAGGAGGATTTCGGCATGTTTCTTTGACTAATGGATCTCATATAGGTGCCGTAGCCAACAGTTCTTCGCGCAAGGAATATCACCTTTTGTATCAAGAATGGATTGATGCCCGTGGAAGTAAGTTCCCTTTTCTGTCCTGGTCTACCTTCCTGGGGACATGTAAAAAGAATAAATCAAACCCTGAGGTCTGAGTTGTAGTAAGTTCGCCTGCTAAATGATCTACACACGGCCTGTCTAACGCAATATCCTGCCTGGCACGTTTACTTGCGCATTTGATTGTTTACATTTTTATTAATTCAAAAGAATTCCTTGCTGCTGTTCTGTGTTATGTATTACGTATATACATGCAGTCTTCTTGCAGCTTCATTTGGCCGTAGCTGGAGACAGCTTATTTTTTTTTTTTTCGAAGAGTTTGCCACAAGGCATAAGTTGAGAAAGGGGGAATGGGATGCAGGAGATAGAAAGTTAAAAGAAGGAGTGAAGTCCAGTTGTGCTTATGTACTCAAGAAGATTGGCAGTATAGCGATTGTCCATTGTACATTTCTCATAATCACTATCGCGATTCCACCTCAGGCCCACCTTCATGATTATCCGTTGCCTAATGTGCGTCGTTGATGGACACGTCCACAAGTGACGCACATCGCAGACGTCAGGTGGAGTCTCAGAGTGAGGGCACCTGTCACTCACTGGTAGATCTTTTTCCCGCCATCGATGTCGAACAGATGGGGTCAGAGCCGCCCCTGCCCGGATCCGGCGCACTGTCACCTCCTCCTGCCGAGTAAGACTACGGGGGAGAGGGTGCGAACACGGAGGAATGAGAGCGCGCGTTCGCTGGCGCAGAACTTGCGAATCGGAAACAGCTTATTGATGTGGGCTGTGCAGAGAAGTAATAACAACGAGGCAACCTGACCGTGGTTTCTGCAGCACTCAAGTGCTAATTGCCAGGACTTCTTATAGAAGACAGGTATTTTTCATATATTTTACTTTCATATGTGAACAAGGTTATACTTTGGTGATAGGTGCCTGAAATAAAAAAAAATGGGCACGAATCGCGCAACCTTCCTAATCTTTTTATTCTCTGGAATACTGTATTTAGGCTATTGTTCCGATCTGCATATGTAGGAAATGGTACACAGGACTGCATATTCCTTCAGTAACTGCGTAATTTTTAAGCATGAAATTAATTTAGCTCCTATTGTCGGCAACCCTGATGTGACGAGCCAAACCAGCCAACACAAGGCCCCAAAAAGTGATTCTCTAGGTGCCAAATGGGTTTTAACCAGACAAGCTCTCAACTCTTTAAGCTTTTGTTCAGGACCAGCATGTCTCCCAGAATGTGTCTGGGACACATTCCCGTCTGGAACCCTCAAAGTGACCTCGTTTAAATGTGAACACATGTAGTGACCAACCTATTTTGAGTATGACCAATAGATGATATGCCAACTCGTTGGTGGTCTGGCAACACCGCGGCCGCCGCTTCCGGTCGCCATCTTCGCTTGGTCGAGCAGTCGCTTCGTCGGCCTGGCGTCAGCTATGCGTGCTTTCTTGATACCGGAGAAACTTTTACGAATATCTCGATAAGAATTTTCAGAGTCATGTTTGAGCCGCAGCGCTCTTTGTACTGCGCTGATCTTTCCCCGATCGTAGGCCTTTTCTCGTCTTTAATGAGCGCCAGCATGCTTTTTACCCTCTCTTCTGTTCGCTTGAAGCTTCATGGTGACGACTGCAGAGATCCACACAGTGCCTGCATAAAAACTCTAAATGTCACGTCATTTAATTGTGGGCATTTAGGCACTGGCTCACCTTTAAAGCATTGTCACGGTTTATTCTCAAGTGGACCAACATTGCAATAAGGTAGTGAGAGGTTTTATTGCAAAAGCAATACTACGCTAGGCGAGTTTGTTGTGTTGGCTAGTGCTATTTAGCTTAATTATAGGCCAGGTTGCAAGGAGCAAGCGCCACACAACTAGGGCACCGAAGACGACAAGAAACGCGTGGCGCATTGAGAAAGTGCCAAGTGGAAAAGGCAACAGACGCATGGCGCATCGAGAAAGTGCCACGTGGAGCAAGCAACGAACGCATGGCGCATCAAGGAAGTTCCACGTAGACCAAGCAGCAGGTGGAGACGAGGGCGCAGCCAGAGCAAGGAATCGGGACAAGAACACGGAAGGGAACGGTCAGGGGGAATAATTTTTTGGCTACGTCGGTCTGCTGGTGACCCGAGTGACCAGGCTTGGGCTTCCACCACAGACATCCGGGATTCCAGACCCGGATCACGGCTCGACGACAAAAGTTTCTGCTGACAACCCGAGTGACCGGGCTTGGGCACCCGCCTCAGACGTCCAAAGTTCCAGGACTGGCTTGGCCAAATCTTGACTCCAAACACATCTGCCTGAGCTACTGGACTCAGGCGTAGCTGGACTCTGACATTCCCAGCAGCTTTGATGACGTCACCACCAGCCGGGTGGCAGAACGCAAGTTGTGAGCATCTCCACCAGTCGCTGCTCCGGCCATCTGAAGTACGCGTACGAGACGCGTAGCTGTAGGATCCAGGCTGCAGCGTAGAGACCTGCTGTAGAGAGGCCGTTGACCCGACTCGTCGATTGGGGACGCACCCAGAAACGCCAACTCCGCCGACGCCCAGACAGACCACTCCGCCGGATGCACCATCGCTAGTAAGAACATGAACACATGATTTCACCTTTCCTTTTCTCTTGTTGATTATTTTCGTGCTAGTTGCGGGCGTTTTTGTTTTTAATTTTCTTGATTTGTACGTGTTGTTGTTTCTTCAGTGTTAAAATAGGTTTGTTTTTTCCAAGTGCCGCCGCCTCGTGTTTATTTTTTATCTCCATTCATAGAACCTCTTCACACAGATGTAAATTATGTACAATATTTCTAGCAACGTTGCAGTCATTTCTTATTTTAATTCCTAGTTGTCATATGAGTGCGGTGTGTGTGAGACCTTCCCTACTACGATGAAAAATAGGCTGAATAAATCAGCATAAGGTAGCTGCTGTATGGTCTAAACCATGTGTGCATTTGTGAATTCTGCATGATTTGGTAGCTTTCTACACTTATTGTGTTGGCTAAAAGGTCGTACAAAGCCTAAATGGCTTTGTTGCGCAGCAATAATAAAACTGGATGGCTTGAAGCGCTTTCAGCACAACTGCCACGCTGTAAAACGATTTCTCCTGTCCGGCATGATAAAATGACTCATAAACAATTTTTGAAAGACCTTGAATCAGTAGAGAGTGATTACAAAAAGCCTGACAAAAAAAAATGAAACGCGACACATGCATTTCTTTGCACTGAACACGTAGCAAACTAAGCATGAATCGATGCGTGGTTACGTGCTCATCTTATAGCTCAAGACGGGAAAATCAAAATTTGTGGCTGGAGCTCTCTGCGAGAGTATGAACCTGGTTTACCAGTATGTGAATGAAAACGTCTTTGCGGACGGACTGGAAGCTTCAATAGCATGGCCCATGCCGGCTGAAAAACAAAAACGAAAACGTTGCAGTGTTTTTACATCTGATGGGGAAAATATGCTCTGCAGGAGAGTTATTATGCAAGCTGGCTCCTCTTTTTTTATAGATAACACATAACATATTCTGTATCGTATTTTAAACAGGAAGGGCCTGCAAAGGTTTGTAGGAAATCAGCGCAGGAAGTACACACTGTGTTTTGAACGGCGTGTCTGCACGTGATAGCTCGAAAAGTATTTAGTGGACTTTCCCGCTCAGTAAAACATAGTAAACGCAAGGTTTATACGTGCCATGGTTTCCAGGCGCGTCGTAATATACTGGCAAAATAAATAGTGTAGAGCAATCTTACACGCGGACTTCATTGTTCACACGACCCAGAGCAGGGCAGCGGTTTCGTTTCGTTGAACAAGGCAACAAGGCGGGTGTTGTTCTAGGAGGGCTAAGAGATGGCGTCCCGCATTTCGCATGTCTACGCATATCGCTTATTTAGTGCTGTTCTGAAAATGTAGATGTGCCCCCTCCCCTACAAATTTTATGCCCTCGATCCTCAAAGTTTGACCTCACGCTAATTTGACAAAATCATCGTCCAACTTTAATTTGGACAAATTGAGCGGTGGCCTGCAAGTTTTGGGGGTCACCACCAAAATTCAGCCCTTTGAACTCTTGAAATTTGTGATCATTTAAATTTCTGTAAAATTGGTGTACTGCCTAATTTCGACACGAAAAATACAGGGGTGACTTCCAAGTTTATGAGCGCCATCTCCAAAATGTAGTCCCTGGGCCCTCAAATTATGGTGTCATCTGAATTTCACCGAACCTTGTGTTCATTGCAATTTTAGTATGACAAACTCAGTGGTCCTTTTCAAAATGAGGGAGCTCCACGCCAGAATTTGATCCACTGACAGCTCTAAAATTGTATGTCGAAATTTCTCAAAACTGTTATCCAACCGAACTTGAGTGTGACCTGTTCTGTAGTAATTTCAAATTTAGGTGGGTCACCCCATTTTTTGGCATGCTTATGGAATCCCCATGCATGGCAACAATGGAGCCTGATGAAACGAGGTAGCAAATGTGTTTTAGAAAGTGTTCGCTTTCAATGTTATATGCCATAGATGAAGGCTGGTCACACCGCCCAACAATGCCTTGATTATGCGGCCACTGCGAAAGGAAAATGGGTCACCAAGGAGCCCTACGAGTTCATGATTTCATCCATTCTAGATTACGGGAGAAGCAGTCATTTTTTATTCGCCCATCTCTCTTGTCTTTCCTCCTTCTGCATATGACAAAAAGATAGTGTCTACATAAGACTTGCTGCATTTCCTAAGAATAGCAGGATTCTCTTTTGGAGAACTGCATTACACTCCATCATTCCTTGTTATTGATGCTGTATTCACCTGGAGGCTTGGTGTAACCAGTCTCCTTTAATAATTACCCAAGTGTGTAGGTAATCCACCCTGGCAAATATAGGCATCACTCATGTTAATAAAACCCAACGCTAAAACTGGGATAGCAGATATCACTCGCTATATAGCATGCGTACATACTGATAAGTTGCTGCTCAATATGTTCCTTTGCTTGATATACAAATGGCAGGGAAGAGTACTGCTCACTACCTGAATGATTATTTAACAAGAGTAATCAAATGTAAATTTAAAAGGGTTTTTGTTTTCCTGTGCCCTCCCCATTGGGATCTACCACGTTGAACATATTGAACGATGTAGAGGATGAAAATGAATGCCACCAAAGACAGTATTGACATTCATCTTCTGAGGGTGTTCGGAAAGGACTGGTTTGTAGAGAAAATTATGTTTACTAACCAGCTAAAAATAACAGCTTGAGGGGCAAGTTGGTGCATCATCGTTGAGTTTACGTAGAAAAGAATTTAATTTTATTGAGCAATCCTCCTGAGTTATGCAAAGAATGAGATTATTATCGGGCCTCTAGCTGTTAATCTTGGCCTAAAGTTGTTATTCTTGGACTCATCTTACGTTTTGGGGCCATGGGAGTTTACTGAATTTTTCCCCTCAAGTACATGGGCCTCGTGGCTTCTTAGATGTTGGCAAGATAAAGTTGCTCATTATATAGGGACTACTTAAGTTTTTGGGGTGTAGATGGACATGTCCTACTGTATATGTGTGGTGGTGTTTTTAGTGAATGACTTGTGACTTTGTGGTGATATTTGCCTGTCCAGCGTGGTAGGAGCTGCTGGGCAAAGCAGAGGTGTGGATTTACAAGACGGTATAGATTTTGTGACTGTCATGATTGGTTGATGTTTTCGGGCTGAGAGGAAGAAAGTGTCAATATTCCCTTGGGAAAGAAGAGGAAGAATAGAAGAAGAGGAAGAAGAGATTGGTCACCGCCATGTTTGGACAAGGTTAAGGTCTGCGAGGAAGTGAGTGCCATTTTCCCCCTGGGCAAAGAAGAGGAAAATGAGAAGAAGAGGAAGTTGAGACGTGCCTGAGTGTAGAAGAGGAAGTGTTTTCCGATTCTTCTTACAGTTGGTAGTGTGCGCGTGTGCTGTGTATCTTCTCCTGTGTTTGTGTTTATTTGCGCCACATATCTGAATACTAACCAGCTAGCACATGTGTGAGGGAAAAAAGATATCTATGTGACGCTAGCATGAAGCATTCGAAGTTGGCAGAAAACTTTATAAGGAAATACTTTTTTCTAGGTGGCGCCATGATAAATTGTGATCTGGCTGCTACATCGAAAGCGCCTTGTTGTCATTGTTGTAGTAGGAAACCAAGGGCTCATTTGTTTAGGGATTGTGCAATAAATGAAGGTATGAATAAGCATCTCTTTGTTTGAACAGTCTCACTTTTGGTTTGGTTTGGGGGTTTTAAGGTCCCAAAGCAACTCAGGCTATGAGAGACGCCGTATTTCTACGACCACCTGGGGTTCTTTAACGTGCACTGACATCGCACAGCACACGGGCGCCTTGCTTTTCGCCTCCATCGAAAAGCGGCCGTCGAGGCCGGGATTCGATCCCGCGTCCTTGGGAACAGTAGTCGAGCGCCGTAACTACTACGCCACCCCAGCTCACAAAATATTACAAGCATGTGAACAGTGAGTAAAATACACGACCGTACAGTTGAAATATGGATAGTATGACAGCACAAGATATGAATACTTTGCATGAACATGATTATTTTGAATAACCGTGGCCAACTATCGGTAGAGTGCATATAAGTAGATATGTAGTAAAAGGCATTTTATGGAGTGTCAATAGCTTCTATAACATATTTCGTAAAGCTATCATACCACTTATAATACACATTTTTGTAAGATGTATTCTTGAGGTTTTTGGTTTAGTGAGTACTGGTAACATTTCAGTACTCAGTTCAGTATGACCGGTCGCTTTATACTTGGGATAAAGTTTACTATACGGTGATCCCTTTAGAATCAGACTCAATGCCTAGATTTTCCTTACAAACTACCACAATGTAAGTTTCACTCGTTCTGTGGGATACATGCTAACCTGTATCTTGAATGCCAAAGAAACGTAAATTGAAACATTAAATTGCCACACAGACTCTTGCTTTTAGGGTCAATTTTGGCTCTTATTCTCTGCAGCTCATCTTGTTGCAGATATGTTTCATGACATTCCGCCACAGAGCTCTTTAGCTCGTCAAGATTGCCAGTCAGCTGTTAATATTTCTCAATATGAGTAAGGAGTCAGCATAGCAGCCTTGTTTTCAGCCTAGTATTTCTCAACCTCAATTTGTGTGCAATTTATCTGGCCATCCAGTAGCTATTGCACCCCATCGTTATCTGGCCCTGGGTTTAGTTCGACGACCTGCACAAGTGGAGTAGTATAAAAAAATCTAAGCTTGACGCAATAATAAAGCGCGTCGACCGTGATAGTGGACATCACTTCCAACGTAAGAATAACAGCACACACGCGCAAACGTTACGTTGGGCGGAATCTGCAATGCGTGCAAATAGTTGGCAAAACAATGGTGTATTCCACCAAACTGCATGAACAGTCATAACATCATGCCATGGTTGCGCCAGTTACACTCCCTAAAGGAGGACTGACCTGACAGCCCATAGTGTAGCTCCCAGTGGCTCTCAACGGCGGTCCAGTGTTGAGAGACTGACAAGTTGTGTTAGCCCGCCGAGTAGGATTGAAATTTGTTTTGACATGGCTTTGTCAAGGCGTCATTAAAAGTGAATAAAACAAAATTATTTTACTGACTGAGTGAGCGGAATCATATGCACGTTGTTTGCCCCCTTCCCAGCACACATAAATCAGAAAAAAAGTAGCACCCCAGGCAAGCGCCTGGAATTATTGTCTAGCATTTCATAGGGTCTTTCATGGGTTGCTAGAGTCGTCGTAAATGCTGTCAAAGCTTGGTGGACATAGGGTATTAAATCTTTGTTGTCACAATATAAGAGGACTAAGAAATCATCCACGAACCTCGAATATTTAAGAGCGTGTAAAAGAGCGCTAATAAGTAGATAAAGGTAATTCCTCCTATTTTCAGAGGCCTCCAGTTAAACCTGCAGTGAATCGAAGTTTTCCTATGAAACAAGTCTAGAAAGCGGAATTTATGACGAAAGATTACAGGTGCAGAGGAGAGTACTTCGATCGTGTGCACTGCATCATCCCAGTGTCGGTAGAGCAAAGTTCACACCCG
>JAJIZL010056843.1:0-18945 GCA_023969395.1 Amblyomma maculatum
AAAAATCTTCAGTTATGTAATAATCAGACCCTTTAGGTTTTGACACATTTTTCATGACCAAAGGCGTTTCCAGGTCCAGTTGCTTGAGAATAACTAGGTGTGGATGCTCTTTCCGTTTTCGACCGAGTCTGTGGCAACGCTCTACGTTAGGGGGCGTAATATTTAGTGTACCGGAAAAAATATATGCAACACTGTCATGTAAAGTATTTTCATTTTCATCTGGATTTTCCTTTAGGCCGTTTATGATAATATTGTTACGGGGGGTAGATCAGCTTGAGGGTGCAGAGAGTGGAGGCGGAAGACAAGGCTTTCATACAACAGGCCTTTCCTGCAGGCACCAGCCGACACTGCTTGAACGTCGCCGTCGTCTTCGCCAAAAACTACCGAGATTCTTCTTTTTTCTTCTTATGCACATATCTGCGCATGGATCGCCTAACGTAACAATATTGTTGCGACGGGATCGGTTATCATGGTCCTCATTCTTTGCAACCAACCGAGCCACAGTTCTAGTTAGTGTTTTAATTTCGGAACGCGCTAACTGTTAAACTAGATGGTGACGCTTCAAGTGCAGCCACGCGGGTTTCAAGCATATCAAAACGCGAGTGAACGAAAGCTTGAAATCACTTAATATTGCCAAGGTCCTCAGCCATATGCTTGTGTCATTCAACAACTTCGGCAAGCATGGTCACAATGTTATCAGTTTCAGTTGAACATGTTACAGCAGCCGATTGTTGAGCGGCCTTTGCAGAGCGCGTGGACAGTATAGAAGGGCTGTCAATAGGCTCATTACATTTTGATGAGTTTCCGGGCTTCGTTGGGGGGGGTCAGATTAAGGAGGTCCAGGATTGAGCTCCACGTCTTCACTCAACAAAAGGCGGCTGATATAATACATGGCGTTCGAACACAAATCAACTGCGTCTTGTGGGCAAAGAAACAGCAGCAATGATCGATTGTCTGATTTTAGGCACCGAGTATTTTTAAGGTAACATACCTGCACAATGAAGAGACAGCGCTTTAGCATTGTGTCACAGCCGCTGTTGCTTTGTCCACTGAAGAACGAGGCCTCGAATGGCGCTTTTAAGCTCTTGGCTGGTGACGTCGCGCTGCTCCCGATGTCGGCGGTGCGCTCACAAGCACCAAAGTTCCATGGAACACTCAGGAGCCGAGCCGTTGATCCACCCGGAAAGCCGTAGCTATCGCACACAGGGGCGATGCAGTGGAGAAGGTTTCCGCATGCCGCTCGTAAGTCGATAACCCGTCCGGGAAACATGCGCAGATGACGCCAATTGGAGTATTGTTCCATGAAACCAGCTTCACGATGCATCCAAGGATCTGCACAGGAAGAGATCGCACTTGAGCACTGAGTGACAGCCGCTATTGCTTTGACGTTGTTATTGAAAAACCTGGACACTGATCTGTTTTAACGCATGAGGGCCGTGAGTTCCATATAGTTATAGCTGAAAACAGAAGGTTTTGTTTGTCATAGTGTTAATTATGGGCAGTAGGCAATTGCCGCATAATTTATTCAGATTACTGTTTATGAAAAAAGATGAAAAAAGAGCAGTAATTACAATAACACTATTAGCAGAACTGTTGTGGCGAAGCAGACTCAACAAAAAAAGGATATTAGGAGTCCTGTATAATACGGGGGAGGGGGTGGAAGTGGACTGAGAAAAGCTAAATATTTGAACTGCACAATTTTGTAAATGATGAATGCTTGATATATCAATGAGATATCCAGTTCCCCAAGCTGATATGCAGTATGTTAATTGATTGTGAATATGTTAAAATTAAAGTGCCCGGAGGATATGTTGCTGAAGTAATGATGTGTTCGAAGAAGCACCCCAATACAAAAAGCACCTTTCTGACATAATGATTCCGAGTGCATATTAAACCTCAGATTTTGGTCTCGTGGGACACTAAGAAATGTAGTGCATTCAGAAAGTGGTATAATGTGGTTATCCAAATAAAGTAGAGTAATATTATTCGCGTGTATATGATTGCGAATTAAACACCGTAAAATTTCGTTTTCTTTAAAGGATTGATTTCAATCTGGTTATCTGAAACCAGTCAGCTGTAAGTTTTAGTTCAGCTTCAATGTTTTGATTAGATCATTTATATTTCTGTCACTAGTATATAATGTAGTGTCATCAGCGTATAAAATGCAGTTAGATTTGGTGAAATAACCAGGAAAATTCTTGATGAATGCTAAAAAATGCAGTCGTCCTAAAATTGAACCCTGAGGCACACATTGTTTAATGGATACTGGGAGCAATAAAATGTCGGCCAAGTTTATTATTTCGATATGATCAGTAAGGCAACTGCGTATAAATGTCAAAGTTCGGCCAAAGGTTACCAGAGACTCCAGTTTGGAAAAAAGAACGGTGTTGTTAATTGGCAAGTCCTCTGGAAGTCATCTACGCAGCGAAATGTTTAGAATGCATTACCATTTAAGCTCACTCAGAGCTGAACATTCTACAACCAGCGCACCAGCGAAAACTGGTTCGCACGAAGAGAAAAAAAAGAAGGAAATCAAAAGGAAAAACGGAGAAATTACAAAAGATGTTCATAGGTGTACGACACAAATTGTATATGAAAGGAAAAAAATAGCACCGACAAAAAAAAAGAAAAGAAAGACCGGGAAAAAAGAAACTGGAGGTTAAGGTGAATATACAAGAGGAAACGAAATTATAAGTGAAAGCGCGGAGAAACTAACAATTAACAGATAAAGAACAAAGCCAATTAAAACTGAAGCGAAACCCACACTGGAATGAAGTGAACGGAACAAAATTAAGAAAAGGCGAGTCTGAAATTTTATCTACATGTGGAAGGCGTTGCCTCGACATATCCAGCGTTCTTTAATCTTTTTCAACATTGACATTTTTGCTTTCCGGGTAAAAATATCCCCAATGACCACCTTTGTGAGAGGTAGGAGTAGCGTTACAAATAAATGCAGAAAACCTCATTTAATAAATAATAGACGGATAGATGGGCCGATGCGATGAACAATCATAAGCAGGATGAGCTTTCGGGAGAAAGCTTTTGCATTTTGTGTTGTTTTTGTTTGATGGCGTTACATTCAGGCATTGCTTTGTAGCAATTCGTCTGGATGTTTTAGGGTGCGCTAATGGCTTTTTTTTTGCTGTGGCTGTTTGACATTTGGAGCGTTTACCCTTCGTTTTATTTTGACTGGATTTATGGCTGACTAACCATTGTTATGCTTTAATATGTTGGGCCCGTTTCGCTTTTCATTGGTGCGCCGCGTCCGATCAGCAGGTGACGCGCGTTAACGTTCAGCCATTCCAATTTATACAAAGTCTATACAGTGCCCTGGTGACGCAAGGGCAGTAGTTGGGAAAAATCAAGCCCTGCCTTTGCAACGACGCAGCTTGTCAGTGTGTCCGCGCAGTGGGATTTCTCTTTTCGCGCATGCGCAGAGTCAATCATACTAAACAGGAACGCGGCCCCGCGTGCTGCACGCATGAGGAGCGCTATTGTACCCAAACGGGTAGCAAACTGATGCAGAGTGGCCGACGATATGAAGCACCACATCGATGTAAACCTTCTCGCGCGTCGCTTTGCATTAATTCGTGGACCGGTTAAATGCAATGGCATTCCACAGGTGCATGATCACGCGGAAGCATTTTCCCGCTAAGTGTGATTGACACTGTACGCTTTCCTATTCGGCGTTTTATTTTTTTTTTACGCCGGCAATGACCATTCGCCTAGACTGTGCATGTTATCATAAACAAATGCGCATATATGGACAGGGTTATGTGCATCGGTGTATTATCATCTACCTGTCTCGTGGGATAATACGCACTTATCTTTTCACGCAGTATTATCGGCATGGTATAACTGCATGATAATGAAGCAAAAGCGATATACTGCACCTGAATCTGAACGCCGGCTGTGGATAGCTTCGGCTACGTCAGTCGCCAAGAATGTTCGAATGCAAGTTTACCGACGAAGCACCGATATTTAGAAGGCGTTGAGTGCAACTCTGGTTAATATCTGTTTTCTCTGTTGGCTGGGGCTTACCAAACCACACAAAAGTATTTGTAAACCAAACGATACTATTTTTCGGCATCCGCTTTGTTCCTCCGGTCACTTAGCTAGATACTCGTGTCTATTGAAATAGTGTACACGAAGTCTATGGGCATAATAACGCATAAGCCTTACTAGCCCCATAATGCGAAATCCGTCTGCCATTGCTGTAGTTGCACTAGATGCAGTTGCGATTGTCAACAGGCGACGGGGTTCATAACGATGGCGTACGGCATGACTAATGGACTTCCATGTGGTGGAAGATTTCACAACTTCTATATCAAACATGTGTTAAATTTGCAGTATTCCGGGTGGTGCCATACTATTTCTTTTACCCTTCAGAACGCAGTCGCAAGCCTAGTTTGCGATTCGAATCGAAACGGTGACATATGCCATACCGCCTTTATCAAATGTAACAATACATGCGCGAACGGCCGGCGTGGACAAGAGCGCGGTGGTGAGGTGGCATTGCGTTTGCGGGAGCCTGCTGGCGAGTGCACATTCAACAGCAGCTACGCACGGAGAGGCTGAACCGGTTTATGAGACTCGAGGAACGTTACAGCTGAAGAGAATGACTGGCAACGAAATATTCGCAGTTGATTGCACAGAATAGGAGCGGAAAGTGGCATTGCCCCTCATAAGCGCCGATGAACTCTCACATCCACTTATTAGCGGCATTTTAATGCAAGAACTAAAACGTTTAAGAACGTCGTCGTAAACAATGGAATCGACAGATTTGCGAAGTGGCTCCAGCAATGGTCAAGCGGCGCCCGCGCATCCTTCATGAATCATGTCCAGTCTCAGAATATCAAATATTAGTCTTAGCTACTGGCTTTGCTGTCCACCTTTTTGAACAGCCGTGTTATGACCCGCTACCATCAGGTCAGCAAGTCCGCTAAGTTCCTAAAGTGTTAGCTTGAGTTGTGTGGAGCGCGGAAAGCAGCGCAGAGAAACATCTTTCGCGTTCGCAGGAGCCTTTTGCGCACTTGCGCATGAAAATTTAACCAAGTGTAACTCAGTTACACACACGCACACAACCAATTTAGTGGAAGGCATATAGTATAGTCGGTTAAATTTTCATGCGCTAGCGCGCGAAAGGGCTCCTGCGAAGCGCGAAATATTTCTGAGAAAGAGACAGAAACAGAAGAACGGAGTATAGCTGGGAGGTTAACTTGTCAATGCCCAGGGGGGCCAATTTGCACCTACAGACGGGGATCAAATGAGAAAAGGGAAAGAAAGCGAAAGATGACTGGAAATCGTGGTATGAAGCTATGGTGATGCCGCGTGCACGTGTTCATTAGTGTCGAAACGGTAAAATGCAAAGCAATAAAGAAAGATTCTTTTTTGGCTGTATTAAAGAACAGTCAAGACAAAAAGTCAATTAACAACATCATATGGTTAGAGCGTAGTGTCATACCGTGCTCTTGAGTAATTATTTTTGTTTTCCGAATAATAAGCAAATGGTGAGCCTGTATGCACACATCTGCAAAACCTTACGTAAAATACATCATAAATGGCAAGCAAACATGTTCCATATACATGGCGCGTACATTACTTTATTAAAAAAGAAGCTGCCAGTAATTCTGCTTGCTTCTTCTATAGCGGGAAGACTCCATTTCGTTGACATTGAAGTGTATGCATAGTGCTTAAAAAATATGGCAGTGATTGAGCTGAAGTTTAAGACAGTCCTTGTGATCTCTCGATGCCTGTCGCCACGATGTTTTTTTTTTTTATTAATACTGCAAGCCTTCATCAGGCTCACACTGGAGTACGTCAAGTCAATCGTACATAAAAACAGTACAAACAAAAAGGAACACAATGGAAATGGCAATCCCCGACAGTCAAATAACATTATTTTCATTGGCGAAAAATCGTTCAACGTTTTGAAAAAAGACATCAGGGTTAGTAATGTTTACAATTTCACTTGGTAAAGCATTCCACATTTCGATAGCCTTAGGAAAAAACGAGTATTTAAACGTGTTACAACGCGCCAAGAATGGTTTAATGGAATAATTGTGGTTACCTGGGGTGGATCGACGCTGGGGTTTTTTTCAGGTAGTCTTCCTTATCTATGTTTAATCTATGATGATAAATGTTGAAAAGGAACTTCATTACAGTCGTTTTCCGGCGACAAAACAAGGTCTGTATTTGTGAAGTGATGCGCATAGCTGTTACGCTTTCATGACGTGAGTATTTTGAATATATGAATCGTAGTGCTTTCGACTGAATTGTTTCTAACTTTTCGATCAGGTACGCTTGATGGGGATCCCAGATTATGTTTGCATACTCAAGGATAGGTCGTACTAATGATTTATAGGCGGTTAACTTCACGTGCGGTGGAGCCATTGCTAGTCTGCGGCGAAGAAAACCAAGTTGTTTGAATGCGCTGCTACATATGTTCTCGATGTGTGCATTCCATTTAAGGTCTTGGGTTAGTGTGATCCCCAGGTATTTTGCTTTGGCTACGTGTGGTATCGAGGAGCCAGATAACGTGTAGTTGTAAGAAAAATGAATTTTTTTTCTTGTTATGTTTAAATATGCCGTTTTCGAGATGTTAATTTGCATGTCCCATGCTGCACACCAGTCAGAAATATTTTTAAAGAAGATTAAAGTTTCATTTGGTCACCAGAGCTGTTCACGGCTGTATACATCACGCAGTCATCTGCAAAAAGTCTCATTGTCACTCCATGTTTGTCACACAAATAGATATCATTTACATATATGAGAAACAACAGGGACCCAAGAACGGAGGCCTGCTGGACCCCCGAGAGGACTTCAAGGTAATCTGAGTCGAAACCATTTATTGACACGAACTGTTTACGGTGGGAAAGATAGGCTTCTATCCATGCTACTATTTTCAGATCAATACCTATCGTTTTTAGTTTTAATATCAATTTTCTTATGGTGAACACGATCGAAAGCTTTAGCGAAATCTATGAGGATTGTATCAGCCTGTAGTCGATAATTAATTATTGATGCCAGGTGATGTGTGATTTCAACCAGTTGAGTAACTGTTGACAATATTTTTCGAAAGCCATGTAGTCTGGGAAATAGAAGATTGTTGCCTTCTAAGTATGTTATGATAGCATTATGAATTATATGCTCCATTACCTTGCAACAAGAACTGATTAATCATATAGGTCGGTATGTGTTCACCAGCAATTTGCTGCCGCCCTTGTGAATAGGTTTCACCCTTGAATGGAGCCAATCTTGTGGAACAGTACCTGATTTAAGTGACTCGGTACATATTGCGCACAGAAAAGGAGCAATCTACTCAGCATAGCGTCTAATGAATACGTTTGAGATGCCATCAGGATCAGGACACTTTTCCGTATCTATTTCCAAGAGCAAGTTAAGGACGCCTGTTTGTGTTATCACCACTTCGGGCATGTTTCTAGTGTGCTGAGCAGGGGTTGCATTCACCGGTGTTGCACGTGTGAAGACAGATTGAAAGTATGAATTTAAATAGTTTGCAATCGCTTACTGATCTTCAACGATACATCCGTCTACTTCTATTTTTGAGATCGCGTCATCAGATTTTGATGAATAGCGCCAACATTTCTGTGGTTGTGTAGACGTTCGACAATGTGCTTGAAAAAACCTCACTCTCGCCTCTTTAATTTCCTTTTATGAACAGGGTGGGGGATAAAGTTCACATATTTCCGCAAGTGATTTTTTACTTCTACGCATTCTTACGAGTTTTCGCTTTAGGTGAATAATATTGCGGGTAATATAAAACGTTTTACGTTGTCTTCTTTTCGTCTTGCATGGAATGAAGTTTTCTTCACAGTATTTTATCATTTCCTTGAACTTTAGCTATAAGTCTTTAACAGTTGACCGGTTTTCCAAAATATAAATATCCGACTTTAAATCTATAAAGTCGATGATGCTCACGTCATCAGCCCGACTATAACCTTTCATTACAATACGTGTCTGCTCAAGGTGGACTGCGGTGTGCTGCTGTCCCATCTGTGGAAATGTTAATGCGAGTAACTTATGGTCTGATATACCTTCCGCAATGACAGGTTCCGGTGTTCACATGCTACATACAAAAACAAGATTGAGCACTCAGCCCTGAATGCGTGTCGGCATTGTAACCAGCTGTTGTAAACAAAAACTGAACATTATGTTTAAAAGCAGTTCGCAATTGGTCGCTTCCTTTCTTCCAGGAGTTAAGGTGGTCCATTCAATTCCGGGTAAATGGAAATCTGCAGATAATATGATTTTAGTTCGTTCTTTCATTTTAGAATTCAAATAGTCATGCAATTTCAAAACATAGTCATCTGTGGCGTTCGGGCCCTATAAATACCACCGATTAGTATCTTAGCATTACCCGTTGTTATCGTGCACCAAACACTTTCATGGCCGTCCATGCCTTCCTCTTCCTTGAAGTAGAGGTTCTGCTTAATGGCAATAGCAACACCACCACCGCGGCTGTCCCTATCAGATCTAAGAAGTGTGTAAGACGCAGGGACGATTTCAGAGTCATGTATGGATGAGTGCAACCATTTTTCTGTAATTATTATTACGTGTGGACTGTAAAGCAGGAGTTATTCTTTTAATTTATCTTTATTAACAATGCTCCTTGCATTGAAACTCAGAATGATTAATGGATTATTGTGAAAACGTCATTCAGCGGGACCACCATGAGATTTCGAAAATGTGTTTTTCGTTTGCTTCACTGGTACCATTTTATTCTCTGTGGGATCCCATGCGTACATATTATTGTTTATTTTGAGCATGTCAAAAACTAAACTTACTTTATCCCCATTGTCACGATTCAATTTAGAGGACTGCCATAATTTTTTGCGTATATCGCGCACAGGAACCGAGAAATTCTCAGATATTGATATTCCACTGTTCTTTAGCTTATGACAACTTTGAAAAACCATAACCTTTTCAGTGAAATCATAAAAGCGCAAGATGACAGGGCGTTCTTTGCCAGCATCTTTCCAACCAACACGATGGATGCGTTCTATGGACCTGACCCGGACTTCCAATTTGCTTCCCAAGCGATCGTTTTCTACTTTTTTTGAAGCTCAGAGGCACTCTCGTTATTTTCCTCTTTCAATTCATAGGTCACAATATTATTTCTATGGCTTTTATTTTCCAGGTCATCCATATTTTTAGTGATTTGGAACAATTCCTTATGCATCACCACTATAGATTCCTCACATTTCTCCACTTTTTCATTACATAGCTTTAGCGACACTATTGTAGCTTCAATTTCAGAGAGCCTGAAGTGAACCCCCTCAAGTCGACCTTGCAAAGCAGTTTGGGTAGCCTTATTTGCCGTAGTATCTGTTCATCAGGCACAGGGTTCTCCCCCACATCGCCACATAGCTTCAACAGCATGCAAAGCACTCGCGATTACTCATAGAAGCAACACAAAATACACTGGGGGCTCGGCAGCACGACAAGGCAGGCACAATCGCTTCTAAGGCAACTTGTGAATGACCATTTGTCACTACCCTGTGCAAAGAAAAGTACGAAGTTCGGCATCGTGCGTCTAACGGTGCCGCCGAGCCCACTGAAGAGATCTGCTGTCCGTCCAGTCCTTTTATGTCGTTCCCACGAAGTCTCGGATGTTGCCGCTGCGCCGAACGATGTGTCCAAACGAGGCAACGGCGATAGTCCTTCCACGTGGTTTCCATCTGATGGCACCGATATAAGAGACACAAACACACCCGTATGCAAACTTGGTTGCCGATGTCGCGTCACCGACGTCACAGAAGAAAGATGGCCCGGGACACATGGGAGTCACCACAGCCCGATCCACTGAATTCCAGTAGCGCCTGTGCAAAGAAAAGAACGAAGAACGTAATTTGCGCTTCCTTTTTAATTCTTCAAAAGGTTGCGCGGCCGAAAACTACTCTATGACGTCGTTTCAGTACTTTCTGTAATTACAGCAAGATGTCTCAGCTTACATCACCACCCAGAGTAATTTTGTACCAAACTGCGGTGGTTTGACAGCCGCCTGTACTCCTCGTCAAATTCGCCGTTTTATGGACTCGCCTAACTTGGCGCCCAACTTCTGCCATTTCCGTCAATAACAGCGGATTGTTTATGTCATGAAACTTCATTTTGGCATAACAGTCTGATGTGTATGCATGACGTATTTCTCGCTGCACAACGTCAACCAGTCAGGTTACAGGAAGAGTACCTTTTATCTCATCCGTAATACAAGCATAAGTGTTTTCCTCCCAATCATATATACCAGTTTTCTTCTTTTCCCTCCACAGTTACTGATGTTTACTATTCAGGCGGCGTGAATAGCTCTGCTAAAGATGCGTGTGTAACTTAACGTCATTTTGACGGCACTGCAAGGAGCCATTTCGACAGCTGAAAATTTTGCGCCACAAGATTGAAACACATGACCATTCTGAGAACCAATCAAACAATGCGGCGCCGAACAGCGGCCATGCATGTCAATTTTAGGGCCCCCGGACAACTTGCTGACAGGTATCAATTGCCGCTCTGACAGGAAGCAGCCAGATGGTCGCATGACCTTGCAAACTCCCCTCCATCGTTTGCACTTGGCCGCTCTTAGCAGACGATGCCAACCATCACCACGACTCAGTTTATGTGCAGTGACGCCGCGCGCACAGTGGCGCAAATTAATCGGTGTTTTTGCAAACGATGCGTGACTTGCTTTGTTGTGAAGAGTTTTACAGAACTTAGTTTGACAGGATGTTTTTGCTGCAGCTACTCATGAACTTTTTCTAAGGACCCAGCTCACTGCGCGCGAAATAAGATGAAAGCGTTTGCAAAAGCATTTGTATCAAGCGTTAGCTGCTCCAGCACAAAGCTGTTTACTTACGGCGCTTTCAGACCAGTGCTCTGAAAAGATCCCGAAAAAAGTGACAAACTTCTGGGCAGCACGAACAAACGATCCGTACTCGGGGGTCGCAAGCTTCCCTGTGTACTGAAATTTAAGGTAAGAAATTGAAGACGCGATATCAAAGCATCTTACAGATACTTAGATAGATTGTGTCATTGTTTAGCGCACGATATCGTTTGCAGGAACACGAAAAGTTCTCTGACTGCTCAAGGAATCTACTCAAAATGGCCGCCGACTAAGGAGCTGTACTGACGCTGCAATCAACGATACAATCAACGCATATGCGCAAAGACGTGATAGGGTTGAGTACAATTTGCAGGCATTTCGATTGTCATCTTGGGCAAGAGCTATAAATTGATCGCGTTTTCGCTTTAAGTGACTAGAGTCAGCGTCAAATGCAACATGACCAAAATGAACTGCGCACAGCACGACACCCGTTGCGGATGACTAGATCATAAGTGGTGAAATCTGAGATATAGTGCAGTTGAGTTTTTTTTATTTGGAAGGCGCGATAAAATATTTCTAAGTAACAAACAACCCGTTTGGATTTTTGTTCAGGAGGGAATAATTCTGCGTTTTCGTGCTCGCGTCTGCCACGCTGTTTGTGTTTTTTTTAATTCGACATTTTTATCTTTTTTAATCGTGAGTGGCGCCCCCCTGTATTAGTTTCACCAGAGTCACTGCGTTCCGGTTCCAGGCGCAAAGCTCAGATCATTTTATAATCACCCACAGGACGGCGGAATCACACATGTATGGACTCTGTCGGGCTCATTTCCGCTCAGATCATGATCTGAGTCTTGATTAAGTACGGACACAAATTCAGTTCGCATTGGCCCTAAATGGTAAGCTTTTGACGATGTGAATAACTAACAGAAATCGAGTAGCAGTCACAGCATCCCATAAATAGAGAAAGAGTACACTAACTTCCAGAAGGGATCTTTCGTTTCCCGCAATCTTCACTAACGTACGCAGTTATCTTCAGAGGAGATTAAGCTCGTTTCTAACATCATCGCATCAACACAAGGCAACTTGCTTATTCTAATAGAAAACTGGCCGCAAAATGACGTTAGTGATATCAAAGTTCTGGCGCAACTTGTCTGACGTCAAAGTTCACCCAAGTGACCGTGAATTATCAAAGAGCGGTGGTCTTCTCATAGCAGATCGTCAGCAAATTTTATGTTTTGTTGTAAACGTCTAATTTAGGATCGGAATAATTTAGTTACTGTGTCGCTCATAACCAATTCAAGTGTTAGCATTTGCATTGAACTCCTGTAATGGCAGATTTCAATGAATATAGGGCTATTCTTCGCAACGACCTGGCGTTGGAGCGTCGTGCGTTAAAAATGTTGAGCGAGGCCGAACAGGTGCTGGACCAGGACCAGAGAAGTATGATTAAGTCACTTTATGCTATTGACTGCCTACGGCCTCGCGAGCTTGTTCTGCGGAGGCAGCAGAGTGCCTGGTGCAGAGCATTGCCACGTTCTGTAGAATCGCCAATGCAGAGGAAAGCCATGAGCTGGTGGATCACAAGCCCACCGCAGGCATCACCTTGGCCGAGTTGCAAGGCTCTTCTGCATGCCTGCCAACTCTCCTGACGTCCCCGGGAGACTCCCGATTTTTGACCGAACTTTCTGGTTGTACGACCACTGTCCTATATCTCCCGATAAGTCTCCTCTGCCCGCGCAAGTACGGTTCACATAGCTTAAGCAATGCTTAGTTTTGGTACAGTTGGCAGGCCATGATTTACAGGGAGGTTTAGCGAGAGAAGACGAGCGACAGTCCTGTGTCCCTCTCTTATCCTTGTCTGTCTCGTTCTAAGCCTCCCTGTAAATCGTGGTTTACATAAAACCGGCGCAACGAAATCAGCAGCTGCGTCGTAATCGGCAGCATCACTGTCCTTGGCCTTTCCAAGGGTAAAAAAGGAAGGAATAAGTAGGAGAATCTCAACGGAGCACAGACCACAGAGCTGACGAGTGCCTTGACGACACGAGCCCAGTATGCGAGCTCCATTTCAGGCTACTGTGAGCGGGAAGGCCTCCTTTATCCATTCAATCAGTTGCACGGCTTTATCAAAAAGATCGAGGATCTCACCACGAACTGAATGGACGCTTCTGTCAGGGCGAGCTACACTCTGACAGCATAAAAGATATGCTACCTGGCAGCTGTTCAGAGCAGGCTTTCCCTAGAAATCGTTTTTCTTGGCCACCACTCTCATTCTCACAGCGGAAGTAATGACGTTTTATGGCATCACTCCTAATTTAGACGTGAAGGGACTTTGACCTAACAGTGAGCGACACAGGGCCCGGCTAGCTCTGTCGGTAGAGCATGAGACATAATCTCAGAGTCATGGGTTCAGGCCACACATTGGGCGCCAGATGAAGGCCTCGCCTTCAAAAAACCGGTACGCGAGCCATGGTTTCGCCCTACGAGTGACAAATCCAGTCTCTTAATTACCCCTCTTTATACCAGATAAACGAAAAAGCATTAAATAAAAAGAATCAACATCCGGCGCTACTGCGCTGAGAACATGCTGTTCATGCGCGCGACAATAGAACAGCGAAGAAAAGGGGGAAGGATGTCAAGGCTTTACCGCGGCGAGACAAAACACTGCGGAGCGAAGAGAGCGAGCAATAAGGCCAAAGCGCTCACGGCGGAACAAGAAACATTGCTCCTCGCGTTACAGCAACTCACGCGAATACGCCTAGGCTGTCTCTGCAGGCACTCCTTCCATCTTCGTGTCGCCGGTCTTTCCGTAGTCCGTGCACACCCCGCTGGCCCATGACGCTCGCTGCTTGCCCCGCCGGGCCGAAACAAGGCCTCGCGCCTTGCTTCGACGCACGTATCTCCCGCGTCTTTCGCCGCTAACATCCCGCCCCACGATTATCTGCCCACTCATGCGCACCCGCGCTGCTCGCGCAAACACAACACAAATAGGAAAACGCGCGCACGGTTTAAAACACCTAAAGATGCTGCGCAGCCCCACAACGTCTAATCTAAGATCGGAATAATTTACTTACTGTGTCATTCATAACCAATAGCACTCTTACTGGGAGTCTCCTACAGGCGTCCCCATTCCACCCCTGGCTTTTGTAACGAGCTCAATAACAACCTAATCTAACCCACAGAAAGCTACCCCAAATGCCTCCATCCTCCTATTCGGGGAATTTAACTTCCCAAACATAGACTGGCGTAATCTTTCACATGCATCAATAGTAGGTTCCGCAAAAGGGAACTTTATTGAAATACATTTCAACGCTAATTTAACACAAGTGCTTTCAGAACCAACGCGCGTCTTATCGCAATCTAAAATCATCCTTGACTTTATTTTGCCCGATGCCGTCTCGTTCATTTCAGAGAATTATAGACCAAAATGTCATTCCAGCCGCCTTCTGTTTTCTTGTAATACCAAATATCACCTTGAAGAAGACTGTAACACTTTACGAAAATAGTCATTAAAGGGAGATAAATCAAGAACTTAAGACCCACTTTCCTGCGTAAGAAGCTACATATCACGTTCAATCGACACATGATACTGGGCAATCTTTAATAATAAATTAAATGATTCACCTGATAAACATATACCAACTGTCAAAATTCTTACAAGTCACCAAAAACCATGCTTTACTGATTCTTAAAAAAAAATTCGAAAAATAAGCGCCTCTACTGGGAAGATAGCGGCAACCCAATTCGATAGCAAAACTATATATTAGGTAGCTCAAGATGAATATTTGACTGTCATTCGCAGCATAAAACGTCCTTTTTATAATACTACACTTCCAAATTTGCTGCGTACTAACCCAAAACTGTTCTGGCAAGTAATACACTCTAACCCAAAATGCGCAATGGCCCTCCCCAATGACACACGCGCTGAATGTGCTGGCACAATAAATTCCGCATTTTCCACAGTATTCTCGAATGAAATCAAAAGGCCCTTTCTTTTTCTATTTTCTTTTTGCAATATGAAAGGTGTCATACCAAGCATCGCAGTTTATGAAGACGGAATTTCATCCATAACTCTGAAGACTGCACTATCATCATCGTGTGACATGAAGGTATGAACTATACAATTCCGAGAAACACAAGACACCCGGCTGCTTATTGCCTGCCATTACTGTTCTCAGTCACTTTCTTCACTACCTTGCTGGATGATTGGTAAGTGGCATAGGTCATTCCAATCTACAAGAAAGACAACAGAAGCTCTGTATTAAATTATCGAACTATCTCGCTAACAAGCGTGCCATGCAGAATCGTAATACGCGTCGTCTACTGTCAAATTATTTCTTTCTTAGATGGTAACAACTATTTTCAACAGCATAGGTTTCGCAAAGCTTTCTCTTGTGAAACCCAATTAACTATTTTTTTCATGACTTGCATCTTAACCTGGACATCGATGTGCGAATCGGTGCAATCTATTTTGGATTTAGCGAAAGCATTTGATAAAGTGCCTAACTACCGCATACAACTAAAAGTTCAACTGCTAAACCTGGACCCTAAAGTTCTGATGTGGATACGGCAATTTTTGTATATTCGTACGCAAATCGTTTCGGTCAACAATAATTTGTCTAGCCCCCTCCCAGTAACTTCCGGTATGCCACAAGTATGTGCCCTTGGCTTCCTGTTATTTTCATAAAATATCAATGATTTACTTCAATGTGTCCCTTCTAATATACGCATGTTTGCGGACGACTGTGTCACCGCACTATCTATAACGCATCGCACCAATCTGCTCTCCAGAACTTGCTTAGGAACGTTTCAGAATGGTGCAGTATTACACTAATGACCCTAATCACCAGCAAATTCACATGCCTGTCCTTCTCGCAGCATCGCGCTCCCTATTTCTTTCCTTACGCAACTGTTAACACCCCGCTTGAACAGGTACATTCTTGTAAATACGTTTACCCTATTCATGATTTGTCTTGGGACGCACATGTTGTCTTAATCGTTGTTGTCGTCGTGTCTGCGTTAGTATAACTTCGTCACAGAAGAAAACTCTGGTGAAACTTAAACTGATTTAATGGCTACATGGAAGAAACGTTACAGAAATTCCAACTGACGACAATTTCGCCCGGCGTCTTTTAAGCTACTCCTTTCATGACGGTTGGCCGTGTTCCTCTCTCCAGGCCTTCTTTCTTTCCTTTTTCTTTAGGGGGGCCCCCCGCTTGCGTGGGCCCATAGAACCTGGCAATGGCGGCGCTCGTCCCTCGGTGTCGGTAACAGAGGAATCCTCCTTGCGTCTCCGGTGCTGGCCCGCAGCCGCCTCGTAGGCTAGAAATTCAGGGCAGGCGGGCGTCCGCGTCTGGTTAGGCCGCCAGCGCGTACACATGCCCAGGCCGGAAACCTTCTATCCGTGGCATGGACGCGGTTCAGCCCATCGCTGTGCCCTATGGATTTCCAGGAACCTCTTCTGCCGACACGTGGTGCAGGCCCGCCGAGTTTGGTGAGAATTATGGCCCCGGTTTTGTCTTCGACGGCGCCAGTGGAGCGGGAGGGACGCTTTGAGGGGCGACGAGCCTCCTGGTAGACTGGCTGGCAGTGGCAAGGAGCAGCCGTTCCATTTCCGAAAAAGCGCCGCGGCGCTTACACACACACACACACACACACACACAAGTGCGCTCAAACACACACATCCGCGAGTGACCGCTCGGCCGGCGATCAGGGGGACGAAACCGCCGTCTCCTGACGCACCCTTCGGTTCTGGCCTTTCTCCGCTTTTGTCCTCGACATACGTCAGTAACATTATATCCACATCTAACAAAAATTGAAACAGAATTTGTGGAATGCACCGGCGTATTCTAAACTACTGGCTTATAATTCATTTGTTAGGCCAAAACTTTGAAATGCATGCGACTCATCTGGAGCCCAATCAAGCATATCTCGTCAAAGAGAACCGGTTAGAGATTGCGCTGTTACATTGATTCATGCAACGTACTCGTAGCACATCAGGTTTTTATCCCTAAAAACAGAATCTGGTGTATCGACACTTATGTCGACATCCCATTTCTCAGCAATTTATGGTGTCAGGTTTTTTTTTCATCATTTAATTAGGCCCCTTTAATCACAGTAGCAGCACGCATATCTTAACAATCCAGTCATCCACTTCACATTGCGAACCCACACGCCGGACTACCGCCTTTACTGCTTCGTTTTTCATTCGAACCACCATAGACTGGAGCGGCCTCCTCCACGAAATTGCTACACGAAATCCACGAAAATGACCATCTTCGTTTTCGCAACTTTTATCTGACCATTTTTCACAGTAACTAATTACCATGATCACTAGTGTTTGTGTAAGAACCTACGCCTTATGTAATGCCTCTGTGTAATAATTAAGGTAATAAAGGAAACTGAAGTCAGGTGAAAATAGCAGGAGAAACCTGCTTCTTTGTTTTAAGCATGAAAATGTAAAGCACCTGCTTGGAACTTATTCGAAGTCATAAAAATGCTACAACAATAATGCTCCCTGTGTTTTTACGGTTTCCTTGGAATGAGCTCACATTCAAGTGATTGTTACTATTGGTACTTGTAAAATCTCGCTTCCATTTGGGAAATTGGACTTCCTGAAAAATATCAACAAACTCTAAATCCGCAATGCTAGGTCGATATAACTGCCGTAAAAATACAGCGTTCGCCACTTTCCGTAGATCTGCTTCTATTTACCAATATCCGGATTATTTTGCCACTGTTCGAGGCCTTTGAATCATCTGCTTTTTTCGTTTTTCTTTTTGTTTCATAATTGACGTGCCGGGTTTTGCTAAGTTAATATTGCTGCTTAGGAGGAGGAGAGCCGTGGACGGTTTTCTTTTAGAGCCAAAGCTCTCCTTCACGACCAAAGTGGCAAAAGCTGTGCTGTCTCGGAAGCCTGATTATTATTTAACCTTCTGAGCTTAGCATAGGAATAACGTATCTTAAACCAAGGTTAGTGTTGTGCACACATATTTGAGGAGAGAAAGGGCACGTGCAGCATACACCTAAATCAAGAAAAGGCCATCGAAATCATGCAGTCCACAAGGGGGGATAAGCCACCGCAGAAGCCGAAAGGAAATCAGTTGGCGCCAGAAAGCAACGTGATCAACAACCGTCCTCATTCCTGTCCATTCCTTCGTCGAGTGAACACCTATAACGCGCATTAATGGTCGGCGCGGGCAACCACTCCGACTGCAACCTCTATGCTCGAGGACGGGAAATGCTACGAAGGAAAGAGAAGGGAGTTGTTTTGAAGTTCATTACCCCAGTTTCTCGGCTGCTTTTCAGTCGTACACCCTTCTTTTCTGTCTTTACCGCCACATTTGCTGATGCGCTCGTAGAATAATAGGGTCGCTAGAAACAATGAAAAAAAAAACAGTCCTTAGCTGAATGTATCTAATACGCTGTCGCATTCTACTGGAGAGCAAAGTTTCTGCGCAGTGGCAACAAAGGTGTCACATAATCATCGCCGTCTTCCGGATCTTTGAGGGTGTCTCCTCAATGAGGTGGACCACAAAAGCACATAACTCACGTTGACCTGCGGTTCCTTTGCCGGATGCCGCAAAGAAACCAGCAAACTAAAAAGCGAAGCAAATTGTCTTCGCGCATGCGGCGCGGCGCAGAACTGTGTCTTGTGCCTGCCCGTTTCCAGGCGCTAACGTCACGGCTGCTGCCTTACATTCGATAAAGGACCCCGCTGTACATTACACGGAAACCGTCTGGGAATTTTATCGAAGTCCTCCCATTCGAATTGGACGTTATCGTTCTATATTCCATTCCTGTAAATTTATATTCTTGTATTCTCCAGAACAACCTCTCTTTGGTCTTGTGCTGCTTGTTTCTTCTAACAGATTCACAGGCGATTGTGCTAGTGTAGCGGTAATACATGCAACAGGATGAAATGGACGGCACGCTTATAAGACACAACTGATAAACAGGAAAAAGCCTGCGCATGTTAACCATATGCCGAGATAGAAGAGAAAAAAAATATATGGGGCTTGTATACAGTAAAGTGCAATGAAAAAAAAAATTATTTGCTCCGCCAGAGTCCTTTATTTCTCTCTCAAATTCTAGTGAAATCAAGCAATGCAGGA